>MU223281.1:4182172-4208635 GCA_018584345.1 Thuja plicata | reverse complement strand
TGAGATGAATAACTTTGACAATAGTGTCTTACCAAGTTTAGAGTCTACATTTAAGTCTTCTATGAAAATAAGAAAATCCAATCATAGATGCTCATCTAGAAGGGACAGTGAAAGTGAAAGTGAAGAACAAGATCTAGATGAAATAGAAGCACTTATGACTAGAAGAATACAAAGAGGCAAAGGTAAATACAAAGGCAAGTTACCACTTGTATGCCTTAATTGTAAAGAGATTGGACACTTTGCTGCAAGATATTCTGAAAGAAGAAAAGATGACAGATGTAATGATAGATATTTTGAGAAGAAATCTAACAGAGGTGATAAAAAAATTACAAAGGTTACTGACAATCAGAAAGAAAGGATACCCGAGACTACAAGGATAAAGGCAAGAAGGCTAGCTACCTAGCTACTTGCAAAGGGTAAGATACTGACACCAAACCTGATAATGACATCGAGATTGTATTTGTAGCTATGAAGGATGATTTAGATGAAGATGAAATGTATGAAGAAACTACACTCATATCTAAGGTTAGTAAGAATGACATCTGGATTATAAATAGTGGCTGCACTCACCATATGACTGGTGACGAAGAAAAGTTTAACACTTTTGAATATTATAATGGTGGTACAGTAAGAATGGGAAATGATACACCTTGTCCAGTTGAAGGTAAAGGAACTATAATGCTAAATAACATGATTAAATGTGAAAATGTTTATTAGGTAAAAGGATTGAATTATAATCTGTTGAGTGTTTCTCAGCTAAATAATTCAGGTCACAGAGTAGCATTTGAAAACAAGAAGGCAAAGATCTTCAATGAATCAGGAAAATTGATTGGTACTGGTGAACAGACTAAAGTTAACTTATTCTATCTGAATGATACTAATACCACTTGCTTAATGACTAGAAATGAAGATATATTGTTGTGGCACAAAATATTGTGTCATGTGAATTTTGACAACATGATGAAAATAAGCAGAAGAAGTGTAAGAGGCTTACCAACAATGAAAAAGCCAGACAACATCATGTGCAAAAACTGTCAAATAGGCAAAATGACAAAGTCTAGTTTCAAAAGTAAAACCCATACATTGGATGATATTCTAGAATTAGTCCATACTGATTTATGTGGACCTATGAGGACAAAGAGTTATTATGGAGATAGATATTTTATTCTCTTTGTTGATGATTACTCTATAATGATGACAGTTATGTTTCTAAAAGAAAAATCTGAAGCATTCAAGATGTTTAAATGGTATAAGGCTATGGTAGAAAAACAAAGTGGTAAGGATCCAAAATGTTTAAGATCAGATAGAGAAGGAGAATTTATATCAGATGAATTCACTAATTTCTATAATGAGCATGGTATAAAAAGATAGATTTCTGCACCAAGGACACCACAACAAAATGGGATTGTTGAGAGAAGGAACAGGTCAATAATTGATTGTGCAAGAACACTGATGATAGAAAAGGACATCACCCAAATCTTCTAGAGGGAAGCTGTTAATACTGCTATTTATACACTTAACAGAGTACAATTGAAGGACACAAAGAAGACACCTTATGAGCTATGGTATGGTAAAACACCCAATGTAAGTTACTTTAAAATATTTGGTAGTCAATGTTATGTCTTAAAATATGATAGAAATGGAAAGCTTGATGCCAAAAGTGATGAAAGTATTTTTCTGGGGTATTCTACCAAGAGCAAAGATTTTAAATGTCTAATCAAGGCTTCTAACAAAATAGTTTAAAGTGCAAATGTGAAGATTGATGAATTTATAGAAAAGAATGAGCTGGAAAGAAAAAAAGAACCAGAAGACTACAACAAGTTTTTATACTGTGAAGAACCCATAACTCTACCCGAGCAACAGTGGTTATTTCTATAACAACAAAATGTTGCAACCAACGGTCAGAATGCTATTACCGACGGTCAGGATAATGATCAAGATAATGTGCAAGATAATGAAGATCAAGCTGATACACAAAGAGTTGTACCTATACTTGCAAGTTATGTAAGAAGGAACCATCCATAGGACCAGATCATAGGAGATAAGAAAGTTGGTACAAGAATAAGAAGTAAGTCTTTAAACTCAAATTGCTTAATTTGTGAGTTTGAACCAAAATCTGTCAATGTTGCACTAGATAATGAAGAATGGATAAGTGCTATGAATGATGAGATTGAGAAGATTGAGAAGAACAAAACATGGTCACTTGTGCCAAGACCAGATGACAAAAATGTCATTGGTACAAAATGGATATTCAGGAACAAGCTGAACGAGAATGGAGAAGTCACAAGGAACAAAGCAAGACTAGTATGCAAGGGGTATGCACAAGAGAAAGGTATAGAATATGGAGAACCCTTTGCACCCGTTGCTAGGCTAGAAGGAGTAAGAATAATACTTTCTTATGCTGCATACAAAGGGTTCAAAGTATATCAAATGGATGTCAAGTCAGCATTCCTAAGTGGAATACTTGAAGAAGAGGTATACATTGAGCAACGTACCAGAAGGGTTTGTAGATCTAGACAAGAAGAACATGGTATGTAGACTTCACAAAGCCTTGTATGGATTTAAAAAATCTCCCAGAGCCAGGTATGAATGACTTCATTCCTATCTAATAAGTATTGGATTCATAAGGACTAGTGAAAACAGTAATCTTTATTTAAAAGAAGATACTGATGCTAACACTTTGATTGCTGAAATATTTGTTGATGACATCATATTTGGAGGCAATGATATACTATGTAAGTCATTTGATGATGAAATGAGAAAAGATTTTGATATGTTTATGTTTGGAGAGATCAAGTTCTTTCTTGGTCTACAGATCATTCAACAAAGTGAAGGTATTTTCATTACACAGTCCAAATACATCAAAGAGGTCCTGAAAATATTCAAGATGGGAGATTCCAAACCTGTTGGAACACTGATGGCTACTGGATGCAAATTAACAAAGGAAAACAAGACAACAAAGGTAAATCAGAGTTTGTATAGATCAATGATAGGAAAAATCATGTATGTTGTACACACTAGACCAGATATTGCACATGTAGTAGGAATTGTTTCTAGATTTTCTTCTAATCCTAGGGAATCACATATGACTGCTATGAAAAGAATTCTAAGATATCTGAATAATACTGAGGAATTTGGCTTATGGTATAGAAGAGAAGGAAAATTTTAACTAAAAGTGTTTACCGATGCTGATTGGGCTAGAAATCTTGATGACCGAAAGAGCACAACTGGAGGAGCATTCTTTATGGGTGACAGACTTGTCACATGGATTAGCAAGAAGCAAGGATGCATCTCTCAGTCTACTGCAGAAGAATAATATGTTGCTATTGCTGAAAATTGCTCAAATATTGCATGGATCAAACAGTTGCTGGAAGGTATGCATATGAAGATCTCAGAACCGATGATTATCTATTATGATAACACAATTGCAATAAACATTTCCAAGAATCTAGTCATGCAGTCCAAGACAAAACACATTGCAATCAAGTTTCATTACTTAAGAGAATAAGTTCAAGAAAAAGAGGTGATACTTGAGTATGTGCAATCTAAAGAATAATTGGGTGGTATCTTCACCAAGCCACTGCCCAAGGATACATTTGAGTACCTGAGAAAGAGACTAGGGGTCAAACCCTTGTCTACCAGTCAGTAAAGGATTGAAGGCTGCATCAGCCCATATATTATCAGAATATCATTCATGTTGATGCAAGAAAAAAAAAAGGAACTTCAAAGATACATCTATATACAGAAAGGTATATATTAGAACTGAGCACCAGATCATATTGATGTATTGCTGATGAATAAGGGAAATTCAAGGAATATATTATGGATCAAGACAAAAGATCACTTGACATTAATGTCAGATATCTGTGAGATATTTGTTTTGCATTATTGTCAAAGGGAGAGAAATTTTCCATATTATCACAGTCTTCAAAAAAAGAAGAAAGATTATCCATTATCAGATTACTCCAATAGGGAGAGATCATATCCATAGGTAGAGTTGCTGACAAAAGACAGAGATATCAAAGAACAAGAATAGTCAAAAGAGAATATATTGACACAAGGGAAGGACAAAACACATCAGTACAAGAAACAAAAAAAGCTGCAAGAATCAAATCTAAGCTAACACAGAGCTTACCGACAGTCAGCCATTTTTATTGATTATCAAAACAAACTATTTGGTAATTTGATGAATCTCAACAATTGTATTTCATATTGTATTAGAAATAGTATAGTGTGATAATATAGTATGTTGCCATCATTTCTAAAGGGAGAGATTGATGACATGTAACTGATTGAATGTTTTTATAATGTTAAGTTGAAGTTAGTGCAAGGCATTAAATCAGTTAATGGTTTGTATTTTCATTGATGTCAACTTGATATCATCGGTATGGTCATATACATAATACCAAAGACTTTAGAGAATCAATGGAATAGAGATTATGCTTTTAGCAATGCATAAAATTCAAGTATTCGCTAAGTGACAGACAACACCGACAGAGTACACACCATCGGTAAAGGCAAAGAACAAAAGTCATAGTGGTACCCGATGAGAAGAAGACAGTGTTTCCCAATGAAGAAAAATCTAATGATGCCCGACGAACGGAGATCCCAAAGCTGACTGGAGTCACACCGACAGAACTAGAAGTTATCACCGATGACTAACTACAGAGTTGACCAACAGAATAGAGAGTTCAGAAAATGACAAAATATCTAGCTGGTAGAGCTTAAGGATAGACTTAACTGGTTGTTTTATTTGTTTTATTTGACCAAAGTTAAGTAATTAATTTAAAGAAGATTTATACAGTTGGAAAGAAGATAACTATGAGATAAATCAGGAGTTAAAGCTTTAAATCAAATTGGCTGGATTGTTTTTCATGCCAAGAATCAAGAATCAAGAATTAAGGAATATCATGTCTATATAAGAGACACATATAATTCATTTCCACAATCAATCACATACACAAGAAGGGGAGTGAATAAAAAGAGGATGCATTAAGGAAACTGATGAAGGATAACTTCATATAGTCATGATCAATCAAGCTGAAGGAGAGCTAAGGAATTCTGCAGACACCGGCAAACAGTGAAGCACAACATCACAGAGTAGAAAGTGTGGAGCACAAAGAATTGAATTGATACATTGATCAGAGAGGTAATGTACTTAAATAGATATGAAAATCTACAATTCAAGCTACATTACAAACAGGTCATTGTGTTTCAATTTAACCATTGAAGCATTAAGTCTCTTAACAGAGCAGGACTTAATAGTCTACTAAAATAGAGGTATATCCTAACAGATTGCCAAAAATTTTATCATGAAGATAGCATTGAGTGCCCGATACCGACACACAGTCTAAGAAGGGCTGATGCAGTTAGGTAGCACCAGATATGCCAAATACCTATTGTGCCCATATAGGTTGATCAATATTGGTAGCATATACATGCCAGATATCAAGTGATAGACTCATATTAAAATCCTCTAACAAGGTCACACCTAACAGTGTGTTTGTAACCTTTAACAGGGTTGGCTCCTAATAGGGCTCACTTCAGAAGAGTGAAAATTTGGGGTACTGGTCCCAGTGGTTTTTCCCTTAATAGGGTTTCCATGTTAAAATCCATGTGTTTTGTGTGTATGACTTATTACTTTATTGTTTTACATTTCACATATGCATTTCTGGATTGATTGGTATACTCTGCATATTTACTAAGTATCGGTAAATAGTTTTACTGCTTATCAGTTATTAAGGAAAATAAGGTCAGAAAAGGAAAATCGATGGACAGTTAATTATTATAAGTATTTCATGGCATGCATCTTGTAGGGAATTAATAATCTGAGATGTATTTGATTGGTGGTTAAAGTTTAAATGATAATTTTTGAGGCCACTGATTCACCCCCCCTCTAAGTTAGTACTAACAGTGCACTCATCACAGATAATGGGAGGCGATTCAAAAATAAACATGTTAAGGAGTTATGTAAAAAGTTTTATATTACTCAATATTTCTCTTCCATTTATTATCCCCAAGGAAATGGACAAGCATAAGCCTCTAATAAGAACATCCTTAAGGTCTTGAAGAAAAAATTTGATGACTTAGGTAGAGATTGGCACATATAGTTAAATCCATCACTTTGGGCTTATAGAATGAGCATCATAACATCAACTGGAGAAACACCCTTTTCTTTGGTGTATGGAGTTAAAAACATTTTTACCATTAGAAGTGGAAATTCCATCCTTAAGAGTCTCACTACATGGCCTACTGACAGATGAGGAGTATAGAGTGTCTAGATTGGAAGAGCTAGAATTATTAGAGGAATATCAACATCAAGCTTATGATCATGTTCAAGTCTATCAAAAGAGAATGTCTCAAAATTATAATAAAAAGATCAAACCTCAAGACTTCCAAGTTGGAAATCTTGTTCTAAGAGAAAATCCAAGAAATCAATCAGAAAGGGAAAAGAAGGGAAAATTCAAGGTAAATTGTTTAGGACCCTTTGTGATCACGTCATCATCTAGCATAGGAACATAAAAATTAGCTAATTTTGAAGGAGATGAGATTCAGGAACCCATCAATAGCATACACTTAAGGAGGTTTTATACCTAAATCAGATGAAATAGTATTCATTGAAAGAGTATACGAGGAGAGAGTATAATATGAAAGAGCATCATGTTGTATGGCAAAACTTCATGCTGAGAAAAATCCAAAAACATTGAAAAAAAATTGAAAAAGATAAAAGTGCCTTGGTGAAAACCTAGCGATAGACACCTTGGTAGAAAAAAAAAGATAAACAAAGGGAAAATTGCAATAAACCCAAGTGGTGAAAACCTCGTCAACATGCGCTACTTGGCCCAAGTCAAGACTAGTGGTATAGCATTTGCATTTTCCCATCCTTGTATATATCGCATTGCATACTTTCATTTGTACATAGTCATAATAAAGTCTCAGAGGTACACTTGTACACAAATCTTTTGTCATAGTTTGGAAGGTTACCTTGGTCCATTATCATTAACAAATCCCAACTAGGGGCACAATTTAGATTCTAGGAGCTCACTAGACAAACAGACACAAGTAAGATCTCAATACCTTCATCAAAAATCAAGAATCACAATCTTTGACACTTATCAATTGATCCAAATATCAAATTTTCAAAATCCAAATGCATGACTCATATCAAATTCAAAGACTAAGCATATCAAACGCTATGTTGGAACATCAAAAATAAAAAAATATGAAAAAAGGATACAAATAGATGGAACCTTTTTTTTGAGATAATGGATCAACAAATGAATAAAAAAGTTAGTTCAAATATGTTTCTTTATTTTTATATCATGACTTTTTAGCATATCAAGGATGTTATGAACTAGATAAGCAATGATGGAGATGTGTTTTTTTCTGGATTTCTTCTTGTAAGGTTGATTCCTAGACATATGCAAGTTTTTCTAATGACATGATCATCAAAGAATCATCAAATGTTTTTAAGTATTACCAAGACATATGTGGACTTATAACTAGTTGAACTTGTGTTAAAGTACAGTTAGAACTGACAAACCTATGGGTAGATAGTTATGTCATGTTTTCCAATATTATATATATTGCAGTATTTCATATAGCTATCAAAATGTGTGTTCTAATATTTGGATTAATTTGATTGAGTTTACTTGTCTACATATTTCCGCATGATAACTAACCTACTAGGAAGAAGGAGCATCTTGAGAGTGGTCAAAAACATTAAAAGGATAATGTTGTAGTCTAGCTGCGACAAGGAAAGACATCATGGCACCGAATGACATGGCTGCTACATTGGAGGAGCCACCATTTCAGAGAATATAGGAATATGGCTCTGCTATGTTTCCTCTGCACTCGTTATCCTGTTGAATCGATCGCCCAGACTTCATTGCATATGTCATGGGATGTTACATCCCCTCTTTCTTCTCTGACGTGTTTTCAGCAAGCTTATCTTTCTATTTTGAATAAGTGTCAATCCTCTATTTATAGGGATTTGATTGTTAGTTTGTAAGTTCAAAGTTTTTGGAATACATTGTTGCATCTTGCACAACAAGTTATTTTCTAATTTTATGTATTTTTCCTATGTAATCAATTTCTGAAATATAATGAAGTGATTTTGGTTTATCTTCTATGTTAATTAGTTAGCAGAAGCCAACCAAGGGGACCCACATGCAAGGTGGATTAAATTAGAGTCAAGTAGATTTGCGTTAAGCATTTCCAGCATTTAAAATAGGAGTTTATTGTTTCTTCCTACAACATTATACTTTGTGAATGTTCCTGTAGCACCTGCAAGGATAGTTATAGTGGATGCTCTAGGTTGAAAGAATAGGTTTAAGTTGAGTTTATGGGTTTTAGCATTACTTTTAGTTAGGAGTTAAGTGTGTTTACCTTCCTGCAACAATAGTGTAGATTTATTTTATGCATTTTACCTTCCTACAGCATAATTAGTATGACTCTTTGAGTGACTTAGTGCACATATTATGTTGTCCCATTTCAAGTACACATCCCTGGGTTGACAATTTAAATGTACCTCATGGTGGGGGAAGTGATCCTTAGTTTGAATATATTATTCCTAGGAAAGGCCTCGGCATGATTACTAGCACCTATTGTGAGGCAGTTCATTTTTGGCACCACTGCCAGGGATGGTGTCAAGCTAAGAACATTCTTGATTCATTTTTCATTTCCATATAATTTCCTAGTTTTTTTAGATAGTGGTTTGTAGTCCTAAATTCAATTCACAAGTGTGAAGAATTCACTTACATGCATCGAAGAGGCAAAATATGGGATGAATATGATAGATTTCTTCCAAGAGAGTCTGCAAATTTGAACAAAGAAATTGAAGAGGTTGAGTTACCTTTTTTTGACACAAGTCCCGAGTTTCCTACAGTGTCTTCCTCTGGAGTAGAACCTTTTGATACAGTTGTCTTGCGGCCTTTTGCAGAAATATTGGCCAGCTTTCTTGATAATTTTGACCCTAATGCACTTATTTTTAACAATATTATAGCTAACGCTCCTTTCCATTAGCAACTCCATTTCCAAATACCTCCAATAATGGCACAACCTACCTTTCCATTCCCTCTTCCAAGCCTTATAAACATTGCTAATCTCAAAAACATACCCACTATCACACTGCCAAAATTTTATGGCCTGGTAATCGAAGATCCTGACACCTTTTTATTTGAGATTGACATTCTCTATCGTAGCTTCAACTATAACACTAATGCCCACAAACTTAAGTTGTTTCCAGCAATGCTAAAGGATTCTGCCTTACAATGGTTCATGGGCCTAGGGGCTAATGCAGCAACTACCTGGGATGAGATGCAGACTTTGTTTCTGTAGAAATACAAAGAGTATTGAAAGGTGGGTGAACCAAGAGGAGACAAAAAATTTAGAATGTCTCAAAAGGAGGATGAAACTTTGGAGGACTATGTTTCACATTTTTTGTACACCATGCAAAAGAATCCCCAACATGTGCTAGCAGAGGATTCCCATACACTAGTCTTCTTAAGAGGGGTAAATGATAGCTTCCTGGAAATGGTGGACCTCATGGCTAGAGGAGACATCTCCCAATCCACCTAGGATGATCTCAAGAAAATCTTTCTCAACTACTCACAGTCAACTGTGAAGAAGGGCAGAGGATTTTGGTCTACAGTCACTAAAGGAACCAGTTTTGACATTTCAAAGCTAGAAATATCTAACCTGCTAGCAGATTTCAAGAAAGACATCATTAATTATGTTTCTACACATTTGGACACCATGACTGCCAATAAAAAGAATGTCGATGTTGAATCTCAGTTAGCTGAGTATTGTCCTCATTTCCATAAATAAAAGAAAGACTGTGGATGCAAGCTGGTGGTGAACCATGAGAATCAACATTTGCCTATAGAGTACATGAAGATAGAAGGAGATGACAAGCAGGCATTCTTTGTTAATCAACATCGACCATGGGCTTCAAGACAAGGTATGCCTCAAGATCCTTTATAATTTTCCAATCTGTATAATAATCAATGGCAGAACCAAAACTATCAGAATCCTTCTTAGTACTCCCAAACTGCCTGGAATAACCAATGGCCTAACCAAAAAAATAACCAATGGACTAACCAAAAAAATAACTAATGACCTAACCAACAGAATAACCAATGGTCTTAGCCTCAGAATCAATGGCACCACTACAGGGGAATTGGTTGAAAAATAACCAATGGAGGGGGCCTCCATAGTGGCCTAACCAAAATCCTGGTTATCCACAATTACCACCTCCAGTGCAACCATATGCAATAATGCCACCTCCTACAACTACAAGTCCTAATCCAAATCCAACTCAATTACCTGCTCAGCCACAGCCTAATCCTAATATAAAGCAATAGTAGTAGCCAATGTATACTACTTGTTACCATGCTTTTTGGCACCCACATTCTAAATTTCCAGGTTAACCTTACAAAGTAGATTTTGGTTGGTTTTAAATTGCCGATGATAGTTTACAAACTATGACCTGTGAAGAAGATATAATTGTGAACATATATTGAAGTTGAACCATCAAATTCAGAACTTTGACTTCAGCTTCGACTTCAAGTTCTAACTCAACATGCAAGATCACAGATAAACATTCGAGTCCTAGACCAAAGTTCAGCTTCAGATTCAGAGTTAAGTTCAGAAAATAATTATAGGTGCAGCATACTCATATTGAGTTGAACTCGAACTTGAAGCAAAGGTTTCAACTTCAACTTCAAGTGAAAGTTTGAATTTAAGCTTTAGTCAGAAAAATCAAAGTTCAGAGCTCAAACTTGTCAGAATAGATGTGCGGTCTGATTTTCAAGCATAAATCTGTATTCTCAGAATCAGACTTGCATGTTAAAGTTCGTTGTAGATTCAAGGGTTCGATGATTCCAAATATGAAGACAAGTCAGACTTATGTTTCAGAATGAACATCAGTAGCATTGGGCTTTTGAAATATGTTTTGGGCATCTATTAAACAATGGTGATTTATCCATAACTTGTTTCATATGTTGGGTTTTTGAGCTAACTGCATGAAATAGGTGTAAAGATCATTGGTAGAAACACCATGATCCTTGACAATCTATAGAATTGAGACAATCAGGTATGCTGACAATTGGGAGAAGCTTTCCCTCACCCATACTTTGATGATGGTCAATTTATATACCTAAAATGTTTAAAACATGATACATTCAGACTACTTGAAGAACCAAATTTGAGGAACCAATTATCAAAAGAACTAGATTGTGTTTGAATTTGTGATTGGCAGAGGTAAGATTACTTGTTGCAAGAAAGATTTGTCATTACATGTGAAAAGTGCCACTGATGGATAACGCGTAGGCAGTTATTCTTTGCTGCGGCCTTGAAGACAATCCAACATCACCGTTTCATAAAGGTAATGCATCCTGCAGAAAAGATGATAGTGTAGTTTTCATAAAAAGATGCATGGATAGTAGTGACTGCCCAAACAGTCACAGCTATGAAACAAAATGCAAGTTGACTGTTTTAAAGGCCGATAATAATGGAAATGCCCCAAACATTCGAACAGTTGATTGTTCACGATGCAGGGATTATCATCAGGCACAAATCTGAAGTTTTAGAAGAAACCAACACCTATGGAAATCCATTTGATTGTTTTGGAGGCGGCCATGAGCATTAAAAAGAAGGTGATGGCATAGATAGTAGCAGATCACACTTGGGAGAGTTGTAAGTTATAAAAGCTTTAACCTTTGACTGTCAAGGAAATTCCATGCCGCCACGATGAAGATAAGACCAGAATGCCTTTCAAACTCAAGTATTCGGGTCACCAATTCCCTTTAATGATGATGCCCGAGTATTCAATGATAGTCACGATGTGACCAATGGCCGGTTCAGTCCCAGGCTCTGTCCTTTGATGCAGTGACCAAAATGGATAAATAAGATTGTCTTTACTGCTCCATATTAATAAAGTGGATCATCAACATTCCAAAGTTCGCATAATGTTGTATCTTTCATGAAGATGGAGATCACCAATAAAGTGTTTATCTCCTGCACTCCATAGAACATTTTTTAGAAATTCAGAGCCGCAAATGAAGGGAGATATAGCCAAACCTGAATAAGTGCATGTCTTCATGGAAGGGACCTTAGAAAGTTAAAAAAAAAATCATTATGAATTGTTGTTGATACCAAGTTTACATCTCTGTCCGCACATTTGATCAAAAGGATGTTTTTTTATGATAGCTGGCCTTGAACGGATTAAGACCCTTATCTTTAGCCATCTTTATTATTGTTATACATCATTATAAAGTTATATTTTAACACCAACATGTTCGATAAAAAGATGGTAGTTAAGAAAGGCTAGGAAAATAAAAGTCAGATAAAGAATGATAAAAGAAAGGGAATTAGTTATTCCCAAGAATCAGTTGCAAAGGAATTCGGTGGAAAAGACAAAGGAGATTAATGAAGGCAAGAAGGTATAAATGCAAAAGGGAGAAGGATGCAAAGGGTTCTTCTTTTCGAGCCCAGAAGTTCTACAGCTGCTGTGAGAGGAGAGAAGACAGCTCTGATTTAAGAACAGGGGAAGCAGTTTTATTGCATGCAGATTGACCGTGATAAAGGGATTAGACAGTACTATTATTATTTTATCATGTTTCTGGAATAAGGAGGGATATAAGTGTGTTTGATTCTGTAGAAACATACATTTGTATTTCTGATCTGGGAGGATTTTGAATCCTTTTACTTCTGTTTTAGATGCAGTCCTTTATTACTGTATTGACTGTGATATATGTAGTCTTGAGGTTGTGTATTCACAGTTTTGCATAAACATATTTGCAACTTTCTCTCTTTTATTCTCTCTGTAATGTGGAAAACTTCGTAGATAGTCTTATGGCTGTTTACCAGKTTTTCATTCATAATCAATTCAGCAATCTAATAATCGCATTTATTCTGTATTGATAGATAAATGCTAGAAATCCTTTTGTGTCTTCGGGTTAAAGGCACAACCAGGTATCATATTCATCGAATATCATTTGTGAGGGAGCTGTACCTCTTAATTCAGAAGAAGATTATCAATGAAATGATAATCTATCCATCTGTTAGTATATTTTGTCTTTCTTTTCGGGTATATTGAGTCATGTTCTGTAATTCTTGTTGAAAGGCAAAACTGTTTACTAACACTACTGATACTCAACAGTACCCTACATATGCACTAGAGACATTTGATATCCATTTGAGATCTGGTACCACTCTACTTGCACCCGAATATCCTATTATT
Organism: Thuja plicata; assembly: GCA_018584345.1. Taxonomy (NCBI): domain Eukaryota; kingdom Viridiplantae; phylum Streptophyta; class Pinopsida; order Cupressales; family Cupressaceae; genus Thuja; species Thuja plicata. The sequence continues at coordinate 4,195,392 of MU223281.1, read as the reverse complement.
ACAGAAGTCGTAGACATTCCTGTAGTATCAACACCACTTCTAGAAGCTACGTTGCAACATACAGCCCAACCAACTGATACATCCAACAAAACTGATGTTAACACCTTAGTTAATCCTCCCTTTCAACATAGGCTTAGCATGGAAAAACCTATAATCCAAGAAGAAACACCATTTGATATGCTTGAGCAGCTGAAAAATATGCACATCCAAATTCCTCTATTCCAAGCCTTCAAAGATGTTCCTCTTTATGGAAAATCTATTAAGGAAGCATGCCTTAAAAATCCTGGAAGAAAGAAAAGGGACCCTCAAACAGTCCATGTTATAGGGAAACTTGCCAATATCATGTTGGGAAAGGTAGTTATACCAAAGTATTCTGACTCTAGGAGCCCAATTGTTGATTTGATAATCAATGGACAGTTTGTGAGAAATGCTTTAGTTGATTTGGGAGTTGCCATAAATGTAATGACCAAAGACACAATGCATAGGTTGAGTATAGAGGGATTGAGAACTACTCCAACAGTGTTACAACTTGCTGATAGTTCAACTGTCACCCCAAATGGTATCATTGAGGATATAGTAGTCACTGTGGATTCATGGGAATACCCTGCTGATTTTCTCATATTATCACCCAAAGTAAACTTTGCTGGCTATTGAGTCATCCTAGGGAGACCTTGGTTGGCCACCACCGATGCCAAAATTAGTTGCAGATCGGGAAACATGAAAATTTCAAATGGCTAAGCAATAAAGAAACTAGCATTATATCCTCCTGCCCAACCTCGGCCAGATTTGAGAGATCCTATTTGGCCAGACTTGGGAGATGAGGAAGAAGAAGTAAATTCTTTTGCTCAGCTCATGATGCTATATAGACAATATTTTCTAAAAATGCAAGAAGAAGATGATGTGATACAGAGTATTCCTACCAATGAATGTGTAGTAGCTAAAGACGTTTCTAAAATCTTTGTTTTATGGTTATGTACCTATGAGGACTGTGTCTTTCCAGCAAGCCCTGAAATAGTCAATCAATTACTTTCATGTGAGGTAGATACATGCCCAATACCTGAAGTGTCAATGATAGAGCTAACAACCACAATGGAACTTTCCCCTGACCATAATCTCCATGTTAACAGCAAACTGCCACCACCACAATTGGCATTGTTAACCAAAATCCTGTGTAAGCATGAAAAATACTTTGCTTAGGATTATGGAGACATGGTAGGACTGAACCCCAAACTCTACACACATAGGATCTACATCAATGAAGGCAGTTTACCACTTTGCCAACCTCAAAAAAGAATAAACCCAACATTGAGAGAAATAGTTAAAACTGAATTGCAAAAGTTGTTGGATGTTGGTTTCATATATCCAATCTCTGATAGCAAGTGGGTATCACCTTTGGTCATATTACCTAAGAAGGGAGGTAAATGGAGAATATGTGTGGACTACAGGGAATTGAACAATGCCACAAAGATTGACCATTTTCCCCTGCCATTTATTGATCAAGTTCTGGACACTTTGGCTGGTAAAAAGTACTTCTCCTTTCTAGATGGATATAGTGGTTACAACCATATCCATATTGCCCCATTTTGGTAAACAAATTGTTCTTTTAAATTTAAATCTCAAATGCCCAAATCTGTGAGAAACAATTTGATAACAATAGTTGGATAATCTATCACTAGATTGATAGATTTCCTCTGAATTGAAAGGTACAACTCCCTTATGAATGATATTCAATGAAATTGGTTTATTCCAAAACTAACTGGGTACGTTCTTAACCTAAAAATGGGAGAGGAAAACCAAGCCAGCCCCAGACTGAACTAAGTCGGGCAGTGAATTCAATCTTAAACCTAGCCAACTCCAAGAACCCACACTTCATATGACTTCCTAGCATTGGTAATGCAGAAATGAATGTTGATAATGCAGATTAAGAAATGAAATGAAAAGAAGATTAAACATCCTAATATTTGCAACAGGAATAGATGAAAATACTCTGATCTACAACCCATTCGTCATCTGACTCAAGATGCAAGAAAGTGCTCAAAACTGAATACAACAATGCTCTGATTGATTATAATTAGAAAATTAATAATCAAATGCTTTGATTCAGAATAAAACCTCTCTTTGTATTGAACACAACAAATAAGAATACTCAGACTTTATTTTCTCACAATCCCTTTGCCAAATCAATTACAAAAATTAGAATATAAAATCCCTTAAATGCATGAAATGAAATGCATAAATGAAAATGATGTCTCCCTTCTACTCCAGCAATACCTACTCTTGTAGACAAGAAGAACCCCTTCAAAAGAAAAGGTTTTACAGTAAATAGCCTTCCAGAATCCTTCACTTTCCCCTGTCACTATTCGGTTACAATAACTAGTTGGTTCTCCTTCCTATGGCTTTTCAGTTTCATAACCAATTCTTGAAATTTCATACCTTCAATGTGACCTTTCAAAGGCATTTGACTCTTTCAAACTCCATATTTAAGAAACCGTCATGTGTCACTATGTGTCTGTCCACTTCAATTGCTTGCAAGTCTGATTCCCACTCGAGCTTATCCCTTGATATCACTAGCCAAATGCCTTAATTAATACAATGTTGAGTGTCTTCTATCTGAATTGATAGCTACACACTGAACATGTGGCCTTTGGAACTACACTCGACTGGTACAATTTCTACTTATAGTCTTTATGTAATTTGGGATTCTTCTCTATCATTAGGCAATCCCAATCTTTGCAAGCCATGAACTTGTGACCTCTATGTTATGCTCTGTTATGCTTCCATTTTTTCCCTTTGACGATGGGCATAAAACTTGACTATGTGTCACTTGCCAAGCTTGGGTACTTGGTTCATGTGATACATTTCTTAATAGATCTTTGTTTTGTGGTGTCTACAGACCTCCCAAGGTTTGTCGCTTCTACTCTTCAAAATAGTTAGACACACCTTCTTGACACCTTGTCAAATAGCATGTGTGAAAGTTTCGATGCTATGGCTCAGAGGTGTAAATCTCTCACAAATAGATGGCGGTGATCCATGAGAATAACCATGAGTACCAATGAATTGAAGACCAATCCTACCATTATCTATATATCTGGTACCTTATATCGGATTCATTTAAGCCAGGGAAGTAAGGAAAGCATGGACCCATGCTCGAGATTTTAAATGGTCTTCATCATCTTCTGAGATAATTTCCTCTCCCTCGAATTCAATAGGATTATATTCCTTATCTAACATATAAGACTGTTTCTCAAACACAAAGTAATCCCTATCTGAATCACCCATTTCTTCACATTCTAACTGCACACCTTCTCCCATGTCATCTTTAGAATCACTCAGTACCTCTTGCTCCATCACTATCTCTGGTAAAGAGTCATCTTTAAAACTTATTTCCTATGCATCCTCATTCAAGTCTCCCGAACTTGCGATATTCTCAAATGATTTCATGTGATTCGTACCCATGTATATTGCAGGGTCACTTTCCATCACATTTTCAACTCCATGAAAATATGAAGCTGAATTATTTAAAATGGGTTGTTCTCGCAACTGAAGATGTTTTGATGTCAAATTGTTTGCACATATTTCTCTCTATTATCTTATGAATAACCTATGAGATTTATAGGAACTGAGGCCATATGGGATTCATCACTGTCATTTGGGAACGCATCCACAATTTTTGCACATAACATTTGCATGGAATCAGGCCAAATGATGTTCTCATCTTTTAATTTTTAGAGTATAGGCCATTGTCAATTATTTAAGAACACTTTATCTTCTTCATGGTGCTGCAACACTTCGTTAGTCACTGAGATTCCATGTACAAAATCTGTTCTTACAACCACTTCTTCAACCACATTTTTAGACTTAAAAGAATGATTACCAAAATATGATTTAGCCCTTTCATTAATACATAGTTCATCAAGAAGACCTAATGTCACATTTTCTTCAAAACAAAAAGATTCTAATATAGGGTCTTCATCAAATTCTACGGATGGAAAATCATCTTTGCAAGTAACTTCTTCAAACTTGAAATCTTCACATTCCATTTGCGTGCAATCCAAAGGATGATTTTCAAAACAAACTTCATGTAAATAATCATCACTATTTTCATCAAATCTGAAACTTTCAATATCAGGAGCAAAAGAAAGCATAGGAAAATCTTCTTTTTCTACTTTTCTTACCGTTTCTTTGCCGCTGTCAAGAATCTCTTTATTCATCAAAATTTGTTCTTCTTGAAACTGGAATACTGCCTTCTCTCCAAGAACCAAGCAATTTGCAAATATGGTTTCTGTATTTACTAATTTTTCTTCATGCATATTTGCTGGAACAAATTTCCCTTTTCTTTGATCTTGGACATTAAAATATATTTGGATCATGCATTTTAGCATCAGGGCAGATTGATGATCTTTGGAGAAACTCAATCCTTTTTTTAACCTTCAGCAATACTCTCTTTAAAGGAAATCCAAAGGAATTGCAGACTTGGATCACTTTTAGCATCTATTTCTTCACCAGTAGATAATTTTCTGATTTGTTTCCTTGGCTAAATGTCATGTTCACTCAAGACTAAAAAATTATAAGAAACAAGGTCATGTGGGAATTTTGAAACTTCATCATCATTCACCTTCAATTCTTCACTTAAATGCAAAACCCTTTTTCACAATGCCGCAACAACTTCATTTTCACTTCCAGTTCTTTCATCTTTTGATACCTAGCACAAACACTTCTCCATAATAGAACTGGTACATGGTCTTCTTCAATGCTTAAATTCATTTTTCTTCCTTGAGTGGTACTTTATCTAAAAGAATCAAACAAATCACGCAATACTGCATCGCGAGTTTGGTGAAGTTCTATAAAGGAAGGATCCAACCTCTTCCCTTTCACAACTTTGATAGGCATGGTCTTTTAAGTTAGAGTCCCCAATCTTCTACAAGTAGAGATAATAATAATTCTGGAAATGAAAGCACTGGAATCTTCAACAAAAAATTATGAGAAATAAAATAGAGTCGCCAATCTCTAGCAGAGATAATACTAATAAAACTGAGGAAACAATCTTCAGCACTAATCTTCTTTTCTGCCTCCCCAGTAGAGTAGCCAAAAATCTGTTGGTAAACAAATTGTTCTTTTCAATTTAGCTCTCAAATGCCCAAATCTAGGAGAAATAATTTGATACCAATAGTTGGATAATCTATCACTAGATTGATAGATTTCCTCTGAATTGAAAGGTACAGCTCTCTTATGAATGATATTCAATGAATTTGGTTTATTCCTAAACTAACTGGGTACATTCTTAACCTGAGAACGGGAGAGTAAAACCAAGCCAGCCCCAGACTGAACTAACTCAGGTAGTGAATTCATGCCTAAACCTAGCCAACTCCAAGAACCCACACTTCATATGACTTCCTAGCATTGGTAATGCAAAAATGAATGCTAATAATGTAGATTAAGAAATGAAATGAAAAGAAGATTAAACATCCTAATCTTTGCAACAAGAATAGATGAAAATATTCTGATCTACAACCCATTCGCCATCTGACTCAAGATGCAAGAAAGTGCTCAAAACTAAATACAACAATGCTCCGATTGATTATAATCAAAAAAGTAATAATCAAATTCTCTGATTCAGAATAAAACCTCTCTTTGTATTGAACACAACAAATAAGAATACTCATACTTTATTTTCTCACAATCCCTTTGCCAAATCAATTACAAAAATTAGAATATAAAATCCCCTAAATGCATGAAATGAAATGTATAAATGAAAATGATGTCTGCCTTCTACTCTAGCAATAAATACTCTTGCAGATAAGAAGAACCCCTTCAAAAGAAAAGGATTTTACATTAAATAGCCTTCTAGAATTCTTCACTTTCCCCTGTGACTGTTCGGTTACAATAATCAATCGGTTCTCCTTCCTATGGCTTTTCAGTTTCATAACCGCTTCTTGAGATTTCATACCTTCAATGTGACCTTTCAAAGGTATTTGACTCTTTCAAACTCCATATTTAAGAAACTGCAATGTGTCACTATGTGTCTGTCCACTTCAATTTCTTACAAGTCTAATTCCCACTTGAGCTTATCCCTTGAAATCACTAGTCGAACGCCTTAATTAATATAATGTCAAGTGTCTTCTATCAAAATTGACAGCTACACACCGAACATGTGGCCTTTGGAACTATACTCAACTGATATAATTTCTACTTATAGTCTTTGTGTGATTTAGGATTTTGCTCTATCATTTGGCAATCCCAATCTTTGCAGGCCATGAACTTGCGACCTCTATGCTATGCTCTGCTATGCTTCCATTTTTTCCCTTTGATGACAGGCATAAAACTTGACTATGTGTCACTTGTCAAGCTCAAGTACTTGGTTCATGTGATACATTTCTTAACAGATCTTTGTTTTACGGTGTCTACAGACCTCCCAAGGTTTGTCGCTTCTACTCTTCAAAATAGCCAGACACACCTTCTTGACACCTTGTTGAATAGCATGTGTGAAAGTTTTGATGTTGTGGCTCAGAGGTGTAAATCTCTCAAAAATAGATGGCAACGATCCATGAGACTAACTGTGAGTACCAATGACTTGAAGACCGATCCTACCATTATCTATATATCTGATACCTTATATCGGATTCATTTAAGCTAGGGAACTAAGGAAAGCATGGACTCGTGCTTGAGATTTTAAATGGTCTCCATCATCTTCTAAGATAATTTCCTCTCCCACAAATTCAATAGGATTATCTTCCTTATCTAACATATTATACTGTTTCTCAAACACAAAGTAATCCCTTTCTAAATCACCCATTTCTTCACATTCTAACTGCACACCTTCTACCATGTCATCTTTAGAATCACTCAACACCTCTCGCTCCATCACTATCTCTGGTAAAGAGTCATCTTTAAGACTTATTTCTTGTGAATCCTATTTCAAGTCTCCCAAACTTGCGATATTCTCAGAAGATTTCATGTGATTCATACCCATGTATATTGCAGGGTCACTTTCCATCACACTTTCAACTCCATGAAAATACGAAGTTGAATTATTTAAAATGGGCTGTTCTCACAATTGAAGATGTTTTGATGTCAAATTGTTTGCACATATTTCTCTCTAGTATCTTATGAACAACCTATGAGATTTTTAGGAACCGAGGCCATATGGGATTCATCACTGTCATTTGGGAACGCATCCACAAGTTTTGCACATAACATTTGCATGGAATCGGGCCAAATGATGTTCTCATCTTTTAATTTTCAAAGTATAGGCCATTGTCTAACGAACACCCATGTTTTTCCTTATATAGGTGTCAGATTGATCATTTGAATTGGTTCTTGCATGCAAGAATCATCAATAGTTAATCCTTCCAAAAGGGTGGACATTGCTTCTTACTTGCACTCGACATGGGACTTCTTCCTTCATTCTATCACATTCAGAATTCAAGCTTTCAACTGATATTGGGTATCCTATTTGTCATTACTACCTGAGTCAGCCTGGTGATGTTCTTGAGCATTCCCAACATATAATCATTCTCAGCAATGGGATATTTGAATGATGCTTGTAAGTGTCTTTTCACACCAATTTATTATCAGCACAGAACTCCCTATCTTCTCTGGCTTGTTTGGGGATTATGTGCTCTCATCACGTATATCTTTCAATAATCTCCACGGCTCCTTGTGACTGTCAATTACCAGCTTCCATAATGGCATCTCTGTTACTAGGTTCATGTCGGGAGGTAGTTTGATGACTTATTCATTCATCACATTCGGTCTTTCATTTTCCTCTTTGTCATCTCATGATCTTTGAAATGTGAAATCTTTGCTTCTTCCATACGAGCATATACAGGAATACGTTATGGGCTTGACTCTCTATCTCCATGGGGGCTTTCGTATGCATGATACACCACCACAGTCCAAGTATCATGGTGTGGTCATTACTGTTGTTAGTTCCCCTGAATCAGTGCCATACATTCTTATCATTTGAATTCCCTCCTTGCCAAACATATCTGTGATCCATTAGTATCAATGTCTTGTAATTTGTGTTGATCTGAACTTGATCTCAGATTCTTCTCATGAACATATGGTGTCACATCGTTAATCAATTTGGGATTATCATCATGCCCAATGCTTATGAAGGGGTAAAATGAGTAGATGAAGTTCTCGGCTATGTTTATGGAGTTCACAATATATGCACTTCTGTGTTGGACCAATCATAGTGATGAGCATGTTGTATACATTTCCCAAATTACAACTCGGAGATGTATTTGTATCTACAACTTGAACTTTTGTGATATTGATCCATACTAGCCTCATCTTCATGGTGTTGTGTACTTGGATTAGTAAAAAGCGGAGAAGCCATGTATGGTAGAGGAAGCAAAGAATCCATATCTAGTGGACTTCTAGTTAACTATCAGGGCTTGGGTAAATTGACCTCTAATGCAATTTGTAGAAAACCCCAAACTGAATGCTTTCGGTGAAAAATCCCAAATCTGCCTCTCCATTGCGGAAAATCCTAAATGAAGGGCAAAAAGTGTAGCAATTTTCTAATTTTCCACTTCACTGTAATGGATACGATCTAACATCGATTGATTCATAAATTACGTTGAGGGAGTAATCCTGATACTAAGAATCCCTACCTCTTCACCATGAATTGTTATTTTTTATTTTCTCCTCTCATGCGGAAAATAAGACTTAAGCTTCTCCTTGGCAGAAAACTACCATGAGAGGTCATTTTTCGCTTTCTCTTTACGAAAGACTCAAAAAGTGCTTCTAAATCCCAATTCCAATTCTTCATTCTAATTCTGATTTTAGTTCTGATTCTAATTCTACATTGTGAATTGCAATTCCAATTCTGTTTTGTAGACTTCAAACTGAAATTGTAATTTTGAACCGAGGCAATAAGCTTTGAATTCTGAACTCCTCAAACTTGGAGAATTTGGAATTTTGCATTTGGATCTTTGAACAATTTCAACTTCATAGGAAACATTGTTAGTGAAATCTGGGGACACATTATGGGAATTTATTTTCATGGGAGGTGACATTAAAAGTTTAAAAATGGTGTACTGAAAGTGCGCCTACACCCCAGAGGATCAGGAGAAGACCACATTCACATGCCCTTGGGGGACATATGCTTATTATGTATTACCATTTGGTTTATGTAATGCACCAAATACTTTCCAGAGAGCTGTCATCAGCATTTTTGTTGACATATCACATTATTGCATGGAAATATACATGGATGACTTCACTACATTTGGTGTCACCTTTGAGGAAGCCATGAAGAAATTGGAGAAAGTGCTAATAAAATGTCAAGAACACAACCTGTTTCTCAACAGTCAAAAATTCTTTATGATGATTCAGGAAGGAGTAGTGCTGGGACACTTCATCTCAGAGACTAGAATCTAGGTAGACCCTACAAAAATAGATCTCAAGTCACTTTTGAAAACCACACCAGTACTTACAAACCCTGATTGGTGTTTACCATTCCACATACATATAGATCATTCTAACTATGCAATAGGTTTTTTCCTAGGAAAAAAGTCTAGTACCCTTGAAATGCAATTTACTATATCAGTAAGAGCTTACATGGACTAGAGTTAAACTATATAGTGACTGAAAAAAAATTACTAGCAGTAGTTTATGCTCTATATAAATTCTGCCATTATGTAACAGGATATCCAATCTTTGTTCATACTGACCATGCAACAATTAAATATCTCATGAACAAACATGTCATCATAGGAAGGTTAGAAAGATGGCTTCTTATTTTGTAGGAATTTGACATAAACATCAATGACAAGCCAGGGAAAGAAAATGTAGTAGCTGATTATCTATCTAGGATCCAGCATGCTGACAAAGATACAACTCTGATAGATGATATATTCCCTAATCATTTATTTCATATTTCTATCAAAAACCCATGGTATGCTGATATAGCTAATTACCTACATTTCTCTTATAAGGACAGGAGAATGCTTGTAGAGAAAAGCTTCTAATTCTCTTGGATTGATAACGCACTATTCTACACCGGTCTAGACCAAGTCATGAGGAGATGTGTGAGAGAAGATGAGACATATGACATTCTCCATACTTGTCATAATGAGCCATGTGGGGGACACTTTGTAGAAAAGAGGACAGCCCTGAAGATCTTAACAACTGGTTACTACTAGACCACACTTCACAAGGATGTAGCCATTTACACAAGGAAATGTGACAAATGCCAGAGGATGGGTCGGCCTTCAAGATAAGATGAAATGCCCTTATTTCCACAAGTGGTGGTAACACCATTTGACAAATGGGCATGAATTTCATTGGTCCCATAGATCCTCCATCCAATTGGAAATCCTACATTCTGGTGTGTACTCATTATCTGACTAAATGGGTCGACGTAAAAGCCATGAAGCATGCAAGGGATCATAAGGTAGAAGATTTTTTGTATAAAGAAATCTTCACCAGATATGGAGTTCCAAGAGAACTTGTAATTGATTAGGGAGCTCAATTCACTTCCAATCTGATAATAGAGCTCATGAAAGAATACAATATCAGATATCGAAAGCCAAGTCCCTATCATCATCAGGCCAATGGACAGGCAGAAATAACAAATAGGTAAATTGAAGCCATCTTAACAAAAATATTTCATCTACACCACCGAGATTGGAGCAGTGGACTATTAGAAGCTGTATGGGCATACAAAACAACCTAGAAAACCACCACAAGATTCACTCCATTTGAGTTATTATATGGAAAGGAAGAAATGCTACCAATTGAGTTTGAACACAGAACTTTGCGCACAACGCTAGAGTTAAACATTAATCTTCCTGCAACAGAAAAAGAGTGATTACTGCATCTCAATTCCTTGGATGAAATGTGCAAATCTGCCTTGGAGTGGACTGAAATAGTACATAAAAAAAGGAAGAAATGACACAACTCCCACATTAAGAGTAAGCAGTTTCAAGTTGAAGATTGAGCATTACTGTATGATTCTAGATTCAAAGAAATACCAGAAAAGTTGCAAACAAGGTGGCTGGGCCCATGTGAAATAAGCCATGTCTTCACCAATGGAGTAGTCCAATTGACAACTATTGACCCAGTGCACTTCAAGTTATTAATCAATGGACATTGGCTGTGTTTGTATCACCAACCCCAAACCAAAGAAGGCTTCCTACAACAATTCAGACAATCAGTTCAAAATGACCCACAGGTAACACTTCCTACAGCAGAGGGTGAAAACCTTCTTCCTGCAGCTCTTCAATAACATCCCTTTGAACATGTCCATAATAAACACTTCATGTTCACATGAAGTTTAGTTCCCCACTCACTTTCTAAATTCTTCATTCCAACTCATCTCATTTCTTTATCTTCCATCCACCCACCTTCCACGTTACCAATACTTTCCATTTATATGTTTCAATAAAAGCAACGTCAGCAAATGCATGCAGCCACCTTCATCATTCCATTCTCACCACCTTTTCTTTGGCACGTGCACTAATTGAATGACAGGTATAACCTTTTCAAAAAAATTCCACTTTTAGCACATAGATTTTGGTCATTATATCTAATACTGCAATAAATGTATGATTACGACATTACACCAGTTCTGTACCTTGTGCCAAGTATGAAAAGTGTGGACACTTATGATTGTTTTTTACGGGGGAGGGAAGTGTATTAATTCCTAAATTTTATTTCTATTTTCTCGTAAAGATTTCCCATCACCTCAAATCTATACTTTGGCCTTGTCTCATAATATAAGTTGCTATATCGCACAAGTGTCATATTGTTATTCCAAAATTATCCCCAATTTTTAGAGTTGATGTGACCTTTAATTAAATTATGTGGAAAACTCATAGTAAGAGTCATAATTTCTTCTGTTAAAACACATTATCATTATTTATGCCAAGAACGAACAGTTGAAAAGGGTAAAAATAGGTCTAAAGATTTACAAGAAGTAATCTGAAACTCAGAAAGGAATAAGGTAATTTTCAATTATAGAGTAGAGTGTTGGAAGTTGACAAGAACAAATGGGAGGACAACTACAGCGACATGAGCCAGTAGTTCATACTATTTTTCTTTCAGATGTTGAAGCAGTAAGGAGATTTAGTGCATGTGGTTAGTTGGGATATTTTTTGAAATTAACAGAGTTTGATGAAGAAGCAACAACTAAATTTGCAAATACATTTGAGGAAGGGAAATAAATAGTATGGGGATTAACATTTATCACCATAGAAGAATGGATATCAGAGGTAACTGGGTTACCAGTAGTTGGGCAGCATTACCCCAATGTGCATGATGCCTGATCAGCTAGAGCCCAGTTTACCTTACCAAGTGACCCTCCTCTGGAGAATACCAAGCAAGGGTGCAAAATAATGTCTCTACCTCCGTCATTTAATGAATAGGCCACACACGTTATCAGGTATTTTACCTATGAAGGAATATTTTCAAATTTTCATGTACATTATTTTAAATTACTTAGCTACATAAGGCATAATTTTCTAGTGAATGTCCCTAATTTCCTGTATAATATGCTAAGTATCGGTGCTGAGGAAACACAAAAGGGAAATGTAAATTATGTCACCCACCATGCCCTAATCAAATTTCTAGTAGAAAAATCCCTTAGGGACATCTCTCCCTTAGCATGGTCATAATTTTTCCAGCATAAAACCTTGCAACCTCAGGCTGACCCTATTGAAAAACTTACCAATGATGAGACAGTACCCATTGAACCAGCTGTTGAGCAGGACACCCAAGAGATAGAAACTAAAAGTCTTCAAGAAAGAATGTCTTTGCTTTCTCATATGAGCAATGTACCTACTTCTTCCTAAAAGAAAGGAAAATAGAAATTAGAAGAAGAAAATTATGTTCCTACAAGCAAGCCACAAAATAAGGGAAATAAAAGAATGTCGACTCCTATAACAATTACTCCTGTAGCAGAGAGACCGAAGAAGGTTGTTAAGAAAAAGGCAGTGGAGGTTGAGGAAACCCCTGTGAGAAGAAGCCCTAGAATAAGAGGAAAACTTTATAAAGTACTGTAATGCCCACCCTAGAATCTTCCTATGTTAGACGGACAAGACTATTTCTTTGACACTTTGGGTTTTATGATGGACTATGATTAGTATTTAGTTAGCATTTTATGAGATATTTGAGCATATATAATTGGTTATTGCAGTTATTTGGACATATTAAATGAGTTATGATTTAATGATGAATGGCTAGAAATGAACTATCAGTAAAATGTTTTACAT
>MU223281.1:4157024-4168358 GCA_018584345.1 Thuja plicata | reverse complement strand
GGAAACCAAATGGTAAAAACCCCGGTGGGAATTAGTACCCACAATGAACTATACTTGTTTATAATAATCCATGTTAGAAGATCTTGCAACCCTGTTAGGAGTTGTTCTTTACAATGCAATAATTATAGTGACCTAGTTAAGGGTTTGACCCTGTTAGGAATCTTTTACAAATAACCCTGTTAAGGGTGAGGACTCACTGTCCAAAAGCTCACTACTTCAATGGTGAAGGCTACAACCTTCTATAGAACATATATGCACTATATCTGATGATGAACTATAGAGTACACCTACTATCTTGATTAGTTCCAATGTATTGTAATTTTTCACTTCTTCTTCACATAGATCCTTGATGAATGAAACACAACTGATATTCTACTCTTTACTTTTTTCTGTCTCTTATCTTCTCATTCACACCTAGCATTCCACAAATGAACTACTATAAGTATCTTCCTCAAAGTATGAGATCATGGGACCTATTAGGAAACTCTTCATAACATCCTTGTCGGCTTAACTAACCACACAAGCATAATTACAACAATGCAATATAAACTGAATAGACGCGACACTTCACAAAGTCGGCCTCACCAAATTAACTCTAACATTGCAATATTGTTGAAACATGTTTGGCACCTTTAGATAACTATCTTCAACTCATAATTAAACTTGAATATACACACGCATATCCTGAAGATAGGCACAACTCAAGAACCAATGCAATACATCGGCTCTGTACAGACAAACTCCAGAAATTGTAACTGTTGTTAACAGAATTACACAACACAACTGAAACTTCATATCTGAGTCTACATGTATGAACAAAACATAAAAAACATGTCTACAACATGAATATAACCATGCAAGGTTTGATAACATCATTCTGATAAGTACATACAAAACACTACTGTATAGTATATGTTGTCATCAATGACAAACATAAAATCAACTAGCTGCTAGAAGTAAATCTCTAACATCCTAAACATTGGACAATCAATCCTCTATATGTATGAATATAAGGATAGTTTTGAGGATGAATACCCTCCACAACTGGTCTCATAATTGGGAGATGCTCCCAATCCCATAGTTGTAGTAACACAACCCTTGTTGACAAAGTGGTACTATGTCGATATACCACATAGTATAGATCATGATACAAATGAGCCAATACATGCAATCCCCATGCAATCTTCATGGGTGTGTAATAATTTCCTCTAAGATATGAGTCCACCCAACCACAAATCCATTACCACATCTATTTGGTAATAAAAAAACCATAATCAATGCTGCTAGGACAGATGGTAATGCGGCATATCATTGTCTCATCTGACACCAAGGTATAGTCTCATCACCATAATTTATATATCCTCAAACACTCATTGACATGCCACTCCATCATATATTGAATCATAATATACCAGCTCTCCCATAATAGGAAACTATAAAAACCTATACACATCCTCTGGGGTAATCATCATCTCACCCATAGGAAGATGGAATGTTTTGTGATCATAATGCCAACATTCTACTAAAGCATTAAGTAAACCCTTATTCATCCTCAACTGGGGCATGTCAAGAATATACCTCAAGCCACATTACCTAATCATATGTTTATCCTCTGAGCATAGCTCCCATATCATATTAAATGGAAATGGGTATAACCCTTGCACATTCAGTTTCCCTATAGGAACCTGTTTTACATCAAACACAATATTTAATCAACATCATCTTTTGATTATCTAAATCTCATCAAACTGGTCAATTTATCACCTATCTTTCTCTTTTTGAGTGCATCAACCTATTTTGTTTCTCTACATCTTGAGAAAAAAAATACATCTTACCATCATCCTATTTGACTTTTTTTTATTAAAACTAATAATATCAATACAATGATTGTGATTGACATCATTCACCTTGATTCAAAACAACTTCATACATGAGGGAATTCACATTACTATTCACTCAATGGATTCGTCATGATGGTTTATTTGATAAAAATGCAAGCATCAAGCACCTATCATACCTTGGATTTATTCTGATATACATATGTTCCTAAATGACATACATTTGAACATCAACATGCATAAGCACAAAACCTAGTTGTGCAAGAATTCTAACTCATAAAAAGATGCTCCTAAACATGTATAGGCACTATAAAACATTGTTAAAGCACATAAATTACTTACATAATGCACTAGGAGTGCATAGGCGCTACACAAAGTCGTGAACCACCCAAACTCCTTTACCTTGCACATCAAAGTGTATAGGCACTATGAAAACTTGTGGAAATACAAAATCAAGGAGAATATTCCATAAAGTGTGCATATGCTCTATCGAATCTGATGAAAGTTCCAAAACAAGGAGAATATACCATAAAGTATGCATAGGCTCTATGGAATCTTGTGGAAGTGCTAAAACTTGGAGAATATGCCAAAAGGAGGGCATAGGCGCTATGAAATCTTGTAGAAGTGCCAAAACTTGGGGAATATTCCCAAAAAAGTGCATAGGTGCTATGGAATCTTGTGGAAGCACTACAAGATGAGGAATCTGCCAAAATCAAGGTATAAGCACTCTAAAAACATGTATAGGCGCTATAAGGCTTTCCTAAACCCTAGTGTAGGCACTATAAAACCTCATGGAGGTACTATAACATCATGCACAAGTGCCATAATAACATGCATAGGCGCAAAAATGCTTAGAAAGATTCAAAATTTAATAAATAACAATGCCTGCACCAAATTTTACACTATTTACATCAATTTTGAAAGAAACAAAGAGATATTGGGAACATATCTTGGATCCATACACTCTTGAACATTGAAAACACCTCCCATGTTCAAATCTATGCTCTTGGATTAGTACCACCATAGATTCCACCAAAGAGGAAAATTGGAGCTCAAAGAAAAATTTGAAAAAAGGCCATGAAAAAATGAGAGGGAAAAAGTCACTTTCCCCTTTTAAACCTACTTTACCTTTTTGGTGGGGTATTTTTATCACATCAATTAATTAAAATGATTTCTTTTTAATGCATCATATTTCCCGGGGCATTTGTACATATCATTACTTATCAGGAAGTCAATTGAAATGAGGATTTTTATTGATATATCCTAAACTCATTTAAAATCTCAAAATCATCAAATTGACAACATGTATTTCAATTCATTTCCTGAGGGGGCATAGGATTGGAATCACAAAAATTATTTCAAAATATGACAAATCATTTGAAATCATCAGTGGGGCATCAAAGTCAAGTTAAAATTTTCATCAGGGATTCATGTTGAGGTTGTCATCAAATATGCATCATCATCAAATCTGATGACATATTTTTTTCCATTTGTATGCAAAGGAAAACCATCAGTAATGACTACACCAAAAGATAGGTTTTAGCACAACCAGACAGAACAGTCTACAGTATAAACTGAAGACACAACTTACAAGTGAAAACCAAAAAATTTAACAGTGGAACCCAGCAGTAGTAAACCGACAGAGAACATTACAGAGTAAACTGAAAGAGAAGACAAGAGAGGAACCCGATAGAGCAAGGGAACCCGAAAGATAGTTCATAGAAGGAACACCAAAATACTTTCAGAGCAACCGTAGCATCAGTCACCGAAAGTTAGTTATATCCTGAGAAAAGTGGATCTAACTTGCACGTTAGATAAAACACTTATATTTTATATTTAGAGTTTTGATTTGATTTAAAACCATTTCTTGAGGGACAAGAAAGATAATTGTAATTGTTTTAATCAATCTAACTGATTAAAAATATGCAAACTAGGAGATCAAGGTCAAGTTGTAAATGTTTGATCATAGAGTTAATTTTGTAATACATTAAACTAAAAAGGTAAAATCTATTGTATAAATAGATGTGTAATCATTTTTTGTTTAAGGATGTGAGGATGATAGTAACCAAGGAGTACATCTATGGATCAGACTGAGAGTTTCAAGAAGAAGAACAACAAAAGATGAATTTGGTTATCAAGAACCAAGAATCAAGGCTACCGAGAAATAGAGGTATTAATCAATCACATTCAGTGATACATTGTACATGTAATCTTTAATGGATATGTAATTAGCAATTGTATATTGCATACACTCAGGTCAATGAGTATTTTTGTCTACATTCTAACAAGTCTAGAAAATAGAAGAAATCCTTTCAAGAAAGGTGGATATAACAATCCTATTGTAAATCTCTTAACCAAATGCACACTAAATAGTGTTGCTAAAGCTCTTAACAGAGTATACCTTAACCAGTCTCCACATAATACTCCTAACAAGGTAGATCATCAAAAGTGGTCAAATTGTAAGCCTTAACCGGCCCCTTCCAATCTACAGATAGTGAAGTTTTTGTGGGTGCCATCCCCACCGCATTTTTTACCTTGTAACAGGGGTTTTCTGCATTACCATATCTTTTGTTATGTGTCATTGCTTTCATGAATGTTTCTATGAATGTCTACATATAATTAAGATTATGAATTGATATCACATGCAAAAAGAAGGAACAACATATATGATCGGTAAAGCAAAGATTTGATTACATAAGGTTAAAGGTTAATTAACTAAAAGTTTTTGAGGTACTGATTAACCCCTCCCCTCTCACTACATACTTCCCATTATTTCCAACAATTGGTATCAGAGCTTGATCTCTTAATTGGAAATTTTAAAGACTTAAGAGAAAATATCATACAATGGAGAAGTATAGGCTTGACAAGAGTTTTGAGAATCATAAGTTAGAGGTACAGATCTTCTTTGAACAATATAAAGAAGCTAGAATCAAGATGAGACAATTGCTGGATGAAAGAAAGATTATGGCATCTGGTTGTACTGAAACAAACTACCATGAAGAAGAGATACCTGATCTCTTTGAGTCTTCAGGATCTACAACTAGAAAAGAATCAGACACATCTAAAGAAAGTATCACAATTCTGAATGAAATAAATCAACATCTAGTTTAACAAGTGAAATCTCTGCAAATCGGTCAAGAGACACAGATGGTAAGAATGATTGATGTCAGGAACAATGCTAAACAAGCAGAGCAAGAGAGAACACTAGCTATTGATGATAGGAGGAAGATTACTGAAAAGATACAAGAGAAAGAGTTAGAAATACAAAGACTTACATAACATCATCATGAGATCACAAATCAGATTATTCTTATGATTCACGAGGAAAACATAATGAATATAGAACTCATTGAAAGAATAGAATCTATCAGTGAGCTAAGAGAATAAAATGAAAAGCTAAAACATGAAGTGAGAATTCAGCAACAACATAATGACATGATTAAGAGAGCTAAAGAAAGCACCAAAAGGATGGATGATTTTTTGGATGGACAAAGAAGAGTCAACATCAATACCGAACTAGGGTAAACTGAAAATGAAGAATCACCAAACCAAGCTAATCCAAAGAATGTCTATGCAAATCCAAGACAAAGAAAGCTGACATGAAATCATTGTGGAAGGCCTGGCCACACATCAAATGTATGTAGGAAAAAAATGAAATGTATTCCTAAATACACATCTTCATTCATAGGAATTTTCTATATATGTAACAAGAAAGGACATAAATCTTATGAATGTAAATATGAGGTGAAACAACCAAAGAAGGAAACCTACATGGAAAAATATTTTCCTACTTGCAAAATGCATGGGCACACATCTCTTGAATGCAGGAAGAAGAAAAAGAAAGAATGGAAGCCTAAAGATCAAGAAAATGATTATCAACAGAAAAGAGTTGGTAACTCATATATTTGGGATTACAACACATGGGAAAAATGTACAACATGTGGAAGATTTTGTCACACAACTGAAAACTGTATGAGACAATGGAAAAGAAAGTCTAGGAGCTGGACTAACCTTGGAATGGCATGTCTACACTATCATAAACTTGGTCATCTAAGAAAAGACTGTAGAGACCGAGTGATAGAAACCAAAACCTTTTCCAATTGAAACACCATTGAAGACATTAGGAAGATGAGAAACAAAATGTGGAGGAAAGCTACAAACACTAATGAAGTTGGACCGAGCAATACAATTGATGAAACCTTATCCAATGGATTTGGTGACATCACCATCCCCACCTAAGCAGAACAAGTATGGAACTGCATTATACCAAGTTATATTTTGTATCAGTTCCATTACACATAGTTAAAATACCAAATCAACATGATTAAAGATGCACTATGGTATTACTTGTTACAATTTTATGAAAAAACTCTTGTCAATCCTTACAATTGAAATGCATCAGTGTACACACACAGATAAGTTTTCAATACTTACCAAGAATTGTCAGTTAATGTATAAAGCTAGGTTTCTAAGTACAAATCGAGATCCATCAGTAATCATGAAAAGTTGACATGTTGTCTTCACCAAATACCAAAATCCGTCGGTTGATGTAATAATTTGATAGTTTCCCTAAAGCATTGTGCTCTCACTAAGAAGGTTATTTTTGTATCACCCAACAAATCCATCTTCACACACCAATAAGTTGTTGAGCATTAATGACTCGACTTAGGGCAAAGTCTATAAATAGATGACAGAAGGGTTTCATTTTTCACCAAGCGACTAGAGTGAAGAGATAGAGAAAAACCTAAGCACAAAGCAACCTGATTGCAGAGAACCTACAATTTGACTCCCTGCACTCCAAATAGATTCCTAATAGCTACAGAGGTTGAAGTAAGCAACAAAGATAACCGAGAACTCTATTTTAATTTAACGGGAAAAAGCCCTAATTTTAGAAACGATGGCATCAACTTCAAGAACCTCCAAGATAAGGAATGATAAGAAGAATAAGGTCAATCTAATCAAGAATTCCACCTGTGAAGAACCTCACTACAAGTTATGTCCCAAGGTTTCTTCATAACCTGACAACGTTGGTGCATTCTTCATAATACCAACTAGGGTTTTTCTCGTTGAAGACATGCGAGCATATATTCACTCCAAGATTACAGAAATAGGAGACATGGAAATTGATCAAGCTTACAAGAAGCTTTTGCAATGATGATGGAACAATAAATAAAGAACATAAGCATATTTAAGTAAAAGGGCTTACACATGACCTACTATTCCCAAAGGAATTCAAAACCAAATGGATTCGGTTAGTACTGAGCATGATACATGACCAAAAGATATGGCTGAATGAGCCTAAACTGATAACCAGGGATGTTATACATGTTGTTACAGGTTATCCCATAAATGATAAGGTAAAGGCACTAAAGCACCCACCTAAAGCTTACATTAAAAATAATACAGGAGCAACATGTGATGGAAGAGGATTAAAGGTATCCACCATCAAAGATGATGAAATGAAATTTGGAGCATGTGTCTTAGGATACAAGTTCTTTCAAGATAGCAAGATGAACAATATTGCATCCAAAGCAGTAGATACAACATACAAAATTTTCAAGAAGGGCCTGTAGTATGATCTATAAGAACTTCTGCTAAGACAATTGGATGAGAACATGAAGACAATAAGGACTGTAAAGTCCAACTCATGTAAGTTTGGTTCACTCATCATGTGCATATTTTTATATTTTAAAGAAACCTTCCCATCTATAGGAAATGTCAAATGGGACACTACTATACCAGTGACCACACAGATTAGTGAGTTCATTAAATCACTAGGATACAATTTTGAATCAGTCATGGATGAATACTTTGTTGGATTCAAAGAAAGAATGCAGAAGAGAGTAAGGATTCCAGAATAGTTAATAGAAAAATTCAAGACTGACATATGTTTTATGGTGGACACTGAATACACCTACATCAAGCCAGTTGTACCAAGGACAACATGGCTGGCTCCACTTGACTATGAGGTGAACATAGATCAAGCATCAAATGCTATTGAGGCATTGATATATGAACCATTAGATAAATCAAAACCTAAGTTTGGAACTTATGAGGAAGCCAAGGAAAGGATAAAAATTGGCTTAGTTGTGAAAAATATTGACAAAAAGAAAGATAAAATGCTTAAGACATTGAAGAAAAAGTTGTTGGTGAATGAGGAGGAAACATAATAGACTAAAGAAACTGAGGGTCAGTCACCCATTGGTGAAGCTAAGAAGGAGAGTGACTCACAGTCCACAGAGTCTGATACACCACCTCCTCCACCACCAAAGAAACCAAGGACTACTGCTACAACTACGACCAGGAGTTAGGCAGCAAAGGATGCTATTCCTTCACCAATCAAGTAAGGTCAAGTAAGGATCTACAAAAGAAAGCCACAAATAGGGAAAAAGGGGCCAACAAAAAGAAGAAAGTTCCTCAGAACAAGGGAAGACATTGAGGGCACTTAAAAGGATGACCAATTTGTACAAGCTATCAAGCACACAATACCTTCTACAATTGATGTGGTATGTGCTTCTATTATCAAATCGGGTACAACAAATGATCGCAAGATTAAGAAATGGCTAACATTGGATCCCAAGGATCAAAATAAAATAGAAGAGGTAATTATCAAAATGATGTGTGCATTCAAATATGTTCCAATACAATTGGTAGATAATATGCCAAAAGAACTTTTGAATAGATTGTCGGCAAGATGGACATTTGTATTACACTCTGAGAAACATATTAGGGAAAGAGCCCTAGTTTCTGTCATGCCTCCCAAATCTAAAATGGATGAAATTGAAGAGATGATGAAGAAACACTCCAAAATGTTCTCACCAAAGTTAAGAGCCTATCAATTACTTCAAGGATATCTACTTGAACTAGACAGGAAGAGTGAGGCTGAATGGAGAAAGATACTTTTTATACCTAAAAAGGATACAAGTCCCGAGCCACATATAGATCTTACTGACAAGCAACAGAACAAAGATGATTAGGATAAATAGAGCCCCGAACATATTCTTATTACTGATGAGGATGTTAATGAAGAATCCTTGCACACAAAATCCAACAAGGATATGGACATTGCAGATGAAACATGGTCGGATAATACAATCATTAATGTTACCAAAGTAGATCTTGTAGATGAAGTAAAAAAGATGAAGATGTCACTATTGTCAAGGACCAAACCGATGAACAGGACACTACTACAAATTCCACATAGGTAGAAAAACCAGGATAAATACCACTATTGATACAATCTATCAACATAATCTCTAAGAAGGAGAAGTCACCTGACAAAGATGCAAGAATACCCAAAGATAAGGGTAATGAAGGAGAAAACAAAGACACAACTGATGACCAGAATGTCATCGGAGGGGATCAAAATGTAATAGGTGAAGATCTCATGCAAAAATATGGAGATCAAATAGAAAAATATGTGCAAATGAAAAATACAGATGAAGTGCAAAAGGATACCGATGAAAGAGACAAAACCAAAGATGTTACTCCTAAGGACACCAAAGGAGATGTTGTAGGTAATGTAAAGGTTGATGTGGAGACATCCACTCACAACTAGAAGGTAGATACCAAAACACAACAACAAAAAGGCACTAATCCACCGATAAACTCATCTAGCACATCAGACCAAGCAGAGAAGTTGGCTATGGTTTTGCACACAGGTGTATCTCAAAAGAAAAAGAAGAAAACAAAGAAGAATAAGTTGGAGGTCACACTTGATGAGATCATAGACATACCAAAGTGTGATCCAACTAATTTAGATTTTGAATCACTCAAAGAATATGGATAAATTTCCCAAAGGAAAGATTTGCAAGAAAAGCTTAAGGAGCATCGAGAGTCCTTAGTACTAGAAAGCACAAGGGATATCTTAAACTAGATAGTTCCCAACATTGATGTTGATCACAATGCACCTATCCTAGATCAAATTTCCATTCTCACTGATGTCATTACAGCACAGAATGTGGATGCTAAAAAGGTGATTGAGGAATGAGAAGAATAGAAGTTCCAGTACAAACTGACAGAAAAGATCAGCCAAGAAGTGGCAGAGAAAAAGGTAATGCTTTCATAACTAACCAATGAATTAGACCCAATCATTACTAAATCTATTTCCTTAATACAAAAATTGTGCACTTTGGATAAACTCACTAAGGAGAATAGTGAAAAGATAGAAAAGTTAGATTATGATCTAAATACCAGTGCACAAGGTCTAACCAAAGATGACATTGCAATTAAATTGCATTATGAAAAGATAATAGAGATCAAAAGGTTAAGACAAGAAATTTGGGAAGCAGAATCAAAATTTAGAGAAGAGGTTACTGAGCTATAGGCTCAAATTTTATTGAACCTCACACTTCTACAACAGCACATAAGATCACTAAGATAGCTAATTGCCACCCCCGAGATGTCTATAGCAGACAACATCTACGACATGCATGCCGAGATTACACTAGAGAAAATAGCTCTTGAGAATATAAAGGAGAAATGGGAAAAGATGATGGAGGAAATGAAGACCTCTCACTCTCATTTTTTTGATAAATTATAGGTATACACCTTTACCCTTACTATTAACAAAAGGGGGAAAATGATATGTACAATAGGGGAGAATGATATGTATAGTACATATAGCACAAAGGGAAAAGACAAGGTGAAAAGGAAGAAATAGTATACTGACAAGTGTACATACACATATACTATACTATACCAGCATATGCATAGGGGGAGTCATGAAATGAATAAGTAATATACATGGTGTACATACTATAAACATTTTAAGTATTTTGCACATATCAGTTTTTTATACTAATGTCAAAGGGAGATATTGATGACATATATTTTATCATTAGTATGAAAAGGAAACCATCGGTAATGACTACATTGAAAGACAAGTTTTAGCACAACCCAATAGAATAATCTACTATATAAACCAAAGACACAACTTACAAGTGCAAACTGAAAAAGTTAACAGTGGAACCCGACAGGAGTAAAGCGACAGAGGAACCCGACAAAACAATGCAAACCGATAGAACGGATTATAGAGTAAACTGAAAGAGAAGACAAGAGAGGAACTTGAAAAAGCAAGGGAACCTGACAGACAATTTACAGAAGGAACAGTGAAAGACTTTCAGAGCAACCCGAGCATCAGTCACCAAAAGTCAATTATATCCCCAGAAAAGTGGATCTGACTTCCACGTCAGATAAAACACTTATGTTTTATATTTAGAGTTTTAATTTGATTTAAAACCATTTCTTGATGGACAAGAAAGATAATTGTAATTTTTTTAATCAGTCTAACTGATTAAAAACATGCAAACTAGGAGATCAAGGTCAAGTTGTAAACCTTTGATCATAGAGTTAAGTTTGTAATATGTGATGTAACCACCTAATTTCGGTCTGTCGCAACTATAGACCCTATTTGCCCTAAGTGTGATCATACCTTCGAGTTATGTCCAAACGACCCTGTTACTGTTTGGCATAATTCTTCTAATCAATTTAATGT
>MU223281.1:4129453-4154258 GCA_018584345.1 Thuja plicata | reverse complement strand
CCCCCCTCTCTCTCCCATTCTTCTATAAATAGAAGCCTGTTTTGAGAGCAAATAAGCCTTCCATAGAGATCAAATTTGTATTGTTATGCTGCCATTTTCATGCTAGATTACATGTTATTTCATTTCATAACTAATTGTTAGTGTTATTTCATCATTTAGAGTAAGCTTGCATGCTTTTGCCATCATTCAGCTTGTTTCAATTAAATCCTTCATACATAGGTTGTATTGGTCACTGTTTCATCAACATATTCTGAGGGCTGATATGTTGGTAGTCATACTCTTCCTACGTTAGAAGGCAATAGATCGGTTTTAGAGGGTTTTATGTGTTTTTCATGTTTTCACTAACCCTAGGTTGCTAAAGTAATGATCTATTGATTGTTTGTGTATGATCCGACAGGTACCCATTTACACACGAACATGTGAAACTTAAAAGTTCAAATCTATTGTATAAATAGATGTGTAATCATTCCTTGTTTAAGGATGTGAGGATGATAGTAACCAAGGATCACATCTATGGATCAGACTGAGATTTTCAAGAATCAGAACAGCAAAAGATGAATTTGGTTATCAAGAACCAAGAATCAAGGCTACCAAGCAACAGAGGTATTAATCAATCACATTAGGTGATACATTGTACATGTAATATTTAATGGATCTTTAATCAGAAATTGTAGATTGCATACACTCAGGTCAATGAGTATTTTTGTCTATATTCTAACAAGTCTAGAAAATAGAAGAAATCCTTTCAAGAAAGGTGGATTTAACAATCTTATTGTAAATCTTTTAACCGAGTGCACACTAAACAGTGTTGCTAAATCTCTTAATAGAGTAGACCTTAACTAGTCTCCACATAATACTCCTAATAGGGTAGATCATCAAAAGTGATCAAATTGTAAGCCTTAACTGGCCCCTTCCAATCAGTGGATAGTGAATTTTTTGTGGGTGCCATCCCCACCATATTTTTTACCTTGTAACAGGGGTTTTCTGCATTACCATATCTTATGTTATGTGTCATTTCTTTCATGAATTTTTCTATGAATGTCTACATACAATTAATATTATGAATTGATATCACATGCATAAAGAAAGAACAAAAGATATGATCGGTAAAGCAAAGATTTGATTACATAAGGTTAAAGGTTAATTAACTAAAAATTTTAGAGGTATTGATTCACTCCTCCCCTCTCAATACATACTTCGCATTATTTCCAACACAAATCTACATCAAACATCAATAAAATCTACATCAAATATCAATCAATCAAATCAATATCAAGGCATCAAACTAGATCGGGGAATCACATCAAGATTTTATTATCAAGACATCAAAATGGATTAAAATCAAAATTAGGGAATCACATCAAGGTTTTATCATCAATAAATTAGTGTTACATCATCAAGATCATCAAATCAACATCAATTATCAATCAGACATCAATCATCAAATATTGGATATTCTTTGAAACAACATGATTTGTCCATTGCTTCATATAGGGGCATTTATATGCACCCTAATTTGGTCAATCAAAGTCAAAATGGTCAACTCAAGTAAATATTATGAATTAACTAATAAAGTAATTAATTAATTAAATTCATTCCAAGAGGGATTAATTAAACTATATAATTGGTTTATTCAATTAGTTATATAGTTTAGTTCAATTAAATTAAATTCAACCCATCTAATCCCTCTACATGGCTAATTTAATCAATTGTTTGAATTAATTAATTCCTAAATACTTTCAACAACCATTAAGGGACAAAAATTAATTATCCAATGAGAAGGGAGAATTGAAAGCATATAGATCACTCCAAGCTTTTCTATATTAGCCATTCATTTAGCCTTTGCTATCCTCACCACTCATTTTTTCATCTCGTCCCCCTATTTGAAACCCAATTCAACCCCTCTCATCCAAGCATGGTTAACTCACTCTACCCCCTACCCTTTGGGGAATCCTATAAATAGGATGCATTTCTTGATGCAAATCGATAATTCACATCCACTATTCTTTAAATAATCATTATCGTCAAATCTACATCCATTGTTTAGAGTAATTTGCATTCAATTTGAGCATTGTAATAGCATAAGTAGGATTGAATTCATCATTTTAGCATAATTGTACGCAATACCCTATTAGGATTATTAAAAAGAAAAATTTACATGAATTCAATCACACTTCCTATATCTCACTACTCAAATAAAACATGGGCTATAACCTAAAGGAAGACTTACTACCTTACAACAATCTCTGATTGTAATTCACAGTGGATTTAATAGTCAATAAATCATAAACTGATAGATAACATCTATGATATGCCAATATAGTTCCAATGAAGCACATCAAATCTCTTCCTCAATTATAGATTTAACTCATACCTCTTCCCTTATCCATGTTCATGCCTTCACACTTTTCATATACACAAATGATTACATCTTTATATATATTACATTAGTTTATCTCTATTAGGTCAGCCAAGGACCAAATTAAATAATATTAATACATTAGATCTCAATACATAATGTTATCAATTCAATGTTGGCTAAGACATAGCAGTGATCAATAATAACATCCTTGAACACACTCCAGATCCATAAATCACACCATGATCCTTCACAATACACTACATCATCAAGTCAACCAAGAACAATAACACACCACATAAAAGTTATCAAATTTGATCACATAACCCAATTATCCAACAACACAAATAGGACATGATCTATAAACATCAACAAGCAAGATGAAATGCCATGACATCAACAGAAACAACTTTGTCTCAAAATTCACATTCATCTGTACAACTCATCAAGAACACTGAACAACAACCTCTATCACACAAGAAAGATAACTTTTTAGCATCCAAATCATGAAATATTAAATTTGAGGACACACATCCAAGTCTTTAACTCGCCACTAGGTTAGCAACCAAGAATATTGCATAAAAGATCCATATCGATCCAAGAAATAATACATTATCTCTTCCTTAACAACCAAAATGTCAGGCTTTCATAAATCCTTCACAACTCACTCAAATCATCATTGAACCTCTGTAAGTTGACATTGATCAACTATAGACATCCTTGAAGCAATTTGTACCTTTAGAGAATTTGATATTGAATATAGTAGTCATACCAAAATTCTTCTCATTGAACATCTTAGGAACACACAGGAACAATGTCATCAACAGTAGGAATATGTTGACATCAATGAAAAAACATTAATGTCAGCACATATATCCATAATATCCAACAACATTTTCCCCCTTTGGAATTGATGGAAACATATGATGTAAAAAAACAAACCAATGCGCAAAGAAACCATATCAACAATATCCACCATATCTTTTAGAGTCTCTAACAAACATTCTCAATCAATAAAAAATCTCTCCCCATATACATATCCCTACTTTTCATATGATTATCTCTCCCTCATTTTACATCAATGACAAAGGCACATTTATGCACTAAGTTATAGAATCCAAAAATTTGAACATCTAACTCATCAAGGAAACTACTCCCCTTGAGTATTAGCCACCAAAAACATCAATCTAGAATAATGATGATCTCTATAAGTACATTATACTGATGCAAACTAATTCATATGTATCTCTTATAAGGAGGGTAAATTGCCCTAAGCTTACCTCAGAGATACTCAAAATTATCCTTTGGCAAGGGCTTCATGAAAATATCTGATATCTTATCTTTTGTAGATTCATACTCCAATTTGAATTTATTTCAATGACCTTGTCTCTAAAGAAATGATATTTTATATAAATATGCTTTGTCTTTGAATGCAACACAAGATTGTTTGAAACATTGATAGCACTTGAGTTGTCACAATAGATAGAAATAGGCTCATCAATACTTACTTTGATATCTTTCAACATTTGCTTCATCCATATCACTTGTGTACAATTAGTAACAATAGCAACATATTCAGCTTCAGTAGACCATTGCAAAATACAATTTTTTTCTTTTTACTTGCTCATGAAACTAATCTTTTTTCTAAGAAGAACATTCCACTACTTGTATTTTTCCTATCATCCACGTTACTTGCCCAATCCACATTTGTATAATCATTCAATGTAGAATTTTCATCCTTTATATACCATAAGCCATAATCAAGTGTCCCTTTCAAATATCTAAATATCCTTTTAACAACAACAAGATGTGATTCCTTCAGTTTTTCTTGAAACCTTTCAATAATGTAAACAAAATTCATAATATATTATCTAGTTTGTGTCAAGTATAGTAAACCTTCAATCATTGATCTATATCTTGTTTGATTTTCTTTATGTGAATTATCATCCTTTGTCAATTTGCAACCAATTGTCATAGGAGTACCAACAAGTTTTGAATCATCCATATAAAATTTCTTCAACAATTCTTTCCCATACTTGAATTGAGATATGAAAATACCTTTGTCAAATTGTGTAATTTATAGACCAAGAAAAAATTCATCTCACCTATCATGGACATATCAAACTCTTTATGCATCTCATCATAAAATTTCTTACTCAACTTGTCATTTCCACCAAAAATAATATCATCCACAAAGACTTCAACAATCAAAATATTATCATGATCAAATTTGAATTATAAATTGCTATCAATAGTACATTTACCAAAACCAAGTCTCAATAAATATTTATCTAACCTTTCATACCATTCTCTATGTGTTTGTTTCAATCCATATAATTCTTTATTTAATCTTCAAACCATCTCTTCTTTATCGGTCAAAGGAAAACCATCAGGATGCTCAATTTAGACTTTCTCTTCCAACTATCCATTCAAAAATGAAGACTTAACATCCATCTGATATATCTTAAAATCTTTGTAAGTAGAATATGCAAGAAACATCCTAACAACTTCAATTCTAGCAATAGGATCAAAGGTCTCCTCAAAATAAATATCTTCCATTTTTTAATATGCCTTGCAAACAATTTTGGCTTTGTTTTGAACCAATTCACCTTCTTCATTCATCCATGTCTTATTTTTCTGAATTTTTTCCAACTCTTCTTCAATCACTTTAACCCAACTTTCATCTTTGCATGCTTCATCAACATCTGTTAAAATAATAACAAAAAATAAAGAGAGACAGGAAATTGTTTAATTCAATGAGCAAGAGTAAGAAGATTTACCATGAATTAGCACAAAACCAGGAGCATTCACCAATGAGAAAAGCAACAAAGGAGACAAGATTTTGAAGGGGAAAAAGCATAAAAAAAACCCCTGTGATATAAAGAATGGGCAAAAATGCCTAAGAGAGAGAGAGAGAGAGCCAAGCTCATACAATAGTTCAAGAAGAAAGATTAACCTACTTTGTCTAAGGAGAGAAGGAGAGACATCTCTTTAATAGATATGTGAGAAAGGAGTTGCATGGTAACTCCCATATCTATGTATGCCACATTTCAGTATTGTCTGAGACAAGTGTAGGATTCCTCATAAGGAGGAATAACTAAATAATAAGATACAAGAAAAGGAATTATTCTCACACTTGTACAAGAAGACAAAAAAGGTGTAGGGATTCCATAAGAATCTTCTACTTACATTAGTATAGGTAAAGATTAAATTCTAACACCCCCCTTTAATCTTTACTTGGGGTTTTACAAAAATCTACAACTCGATTATCCTTCTTGTAGTAGAGGAGGAAAACTTGTTTTTCTTCACTTTGTGTTGATATTAGGTGATTGTGCAATGATAAATGCTCAGATCTTGAAATAGGATTCCTTTGATTTTCGTAATGCAAGAGTGTAGGAGTTTGTGGATATAGGCCCAAATCTTTGAGTAAACTTTGAGATTGTTCGTTGTTACTTGTTCAAGAAAGATCACTTGAATCTACAAAAAAACAAGAACCATGAGGGGATCTCCCATTATTGGTACTTCCTCCTAAAACTGAATCAATAGAAGCTGAGTGTGAATGATCAAATGTAATTTCATTATAAAGAGGTGTTGTAAACCAAATGGATTCATTACTAGATATATAATAAAGAATAGAAATAGGACAATCACCATAAATAATATCATCATGGAGATTAGAGTTTAGAGAAGGAGGTTGGTCCTCCATAATAACCATTTGAGTGTCATGAAATTCTTTGAAGAAAAGAGGAACATAATCTCCTGTAATACATAAGGGCAAAGTGACATTGATAAATGTATTAATAATTTCATCTTCTTGGTCTAAAGCAGAATAAGTATAAGAAACATCATCAACCGGCAACATGTTATTTCTATGAGGAAAATAGGAAGTGAGGGGATCATCCCCAAAATAAACATCATCACATGGGTCATCCCAAATAGGAAATTCATTTAAAGGATACATAATGTCACAGTGAGGTGTAGAGTTTTGGTTAGTTTGAAATGTGTTCTCCAGGACATGCCAAGCATGATGAGCCTCAATACAATCGAAGATAAGGTGATATAAGTCTGGATTTAAAGAGAATCCAATTAGACCAAATGCTTCCTCATCTTTCAACTGCCAGGAATCATGGTCAGCTTGAGGAGTGGTGGATGTCAGTTTCAAAATTGGTGAAGACACAATATCCAAAAGGTGAGGAGATTTAAAAAAAATAGACGTGTGTCCTCCAAACAGAATAATTTGAACGTGTAAGTTTAAAATTTGGCATTAATGTTTTCATGATGAAATAAGGAAAAAAAAAATTGAGAACCTTAATATAATTTAAACAATTAACTTAGATTTGATTACTCAAAAAAACTAAATAAAAGTGATTAAACTTACATGAATTTAAAAATTTAAAAAGACTGAGGTTTAAAAAAATATATGAACAAATGAATTACGTTGAGATAAAGATAAATCAAAATAAATTATGATAATAACAAAGTGAAAAAATATATATCATCACAATAAAGAGCCAAAGATAAAATAACGTTCAAACTGAAGCTATAATTAGTTAAACCTTCAAAAAAAGAATAAGTCAGATTATATCTATAATAAGAGAATGCAGAAAACTAAAAATAACTTGTCAGAATAGAAACACTAAAAAAAGAATAAGAATGATATCTATCCCTTGCATGCATTTACAGATGAATAATACAGAGGTCAAATGAATAATGAAAAGTTTACAGATGTTGCAGGCTTGAGTTTTATCATAGAAAAAATGGGTGTTGGTGCGGGGGTCATATCTCCCAATTCAACCGTTGGATCAGGCTCATCTCAGAGTATGTTTTAGAGACTCTAGTGATGCCAATCCTCACTAGAGGGATTTTAAAATATAATTTTTTTCAAAAGATATTCATGACAGAGTACAGGTCTATGCAGAGGGCAGCGACTAGACAGTTTTGAGTGAATTTCTTTTTTAAGATGCATGCACTAATGGCAAGTGCCTCTGCATCAAGTAGATAAATGGAAAGAATATGATAGTGTTTCAAACAACAAAGGGATTTGAAAAAAGAAGGTTGCACATAGATTAAATCATGCAGATCATTAGAGTAAAAATATTTCCTGCAGATAAACACAATGAATCTAAAGATTATAACTAGAACAAAATAATGAACAAAATGTCTGCATGCACAGAGAAATACTGAAAGGAAAGCTAAGATAGATATATGAATCTTGGAGATTAGAGATATAGAATTAAAACCAGAGATATAATTTTTTGTTAAACATGTAGATCAAATAAGATAGATCAATAAAAAACCTGTAGATTGTTAGAGAGAAATAACATGCAAGTATAGAGCCAAAACATGCAAATACTAAAACTAAACCCTTGCGGTTGCCCACCTGAGGGTAAAAAATTAAAAAAATTATAATCAAGAATTAAATCAGCAATAAACTCTCTCAAGAGTCTCCGATATTGGAGTGCTCCAAGATATGGTAGCTCCTTCACCTGTACACTCAATAGAGGATTAAACCAACCTGCTCTGATACCATGTTAAAATAATAACAAAAAATAAAAAGAGACAGGAAATTGTTTAATTACTTGTACAAGAAGACAAAAAAGGTGTGGGGGTTCCATAAGAATCTTCTACTTACATTAGTACAAGTAAAGATGAAATTATAACATCCTTGGGTTCAATCTTACAAATCAAACAAATTTCATTTCTAGTAACTTTTCCTCTAGTTTGAACACCTTGCTTCCTATCGCCAATAATCTAATTTGTCTGAACTTCTTCCTCATTTGCAACTTCTTCATTCTATTTTACCGAATCATTATGATTTTGATTCTATACTTGCACTATCTAATTTTCTTCTTCATCATTTGATTCATATCTACAAGATCTAATTTGTTTCTAATAATTTTCACCCACTCTGACATTTGCACTTTCAATCACTTTTCTCAACCTTTTGTTATAACACTTGTATGATTTGATTTTTGTATAATAACCAAGAAATATTCCTTCATCACATCTAGTATCAAATTTTCCTAAATCTTCATCTCTTATAATATAACATTTTCTTCCAAAAATTCTTAAATATTTCATTGTAGGAACAATGATCGTACACAAGTTCATTAGGTGTCTTACCAGTGTCTTTCTTGATTTGAACTTGGTTCAATGTATATTATTTAATGCTAATTGATTCTCTCCAATAGATCTATGGTACATCTACTTCAATCATCATATTTCTTGCAGTGTCTAGGATAGTTCTATTTCTTCTCTCTGCAATGTCATTCTGTTGTGGGAATCATGGAGCAGACATTTACCTCTTTATTCTATGTTCTTCAAAAAAAGTGTTAAAATTAGTGGATATAAACTATCCACCCATTTTTTATCTCAAACATTTCAACTTCAGACCTATCTCAGTCTCAACCATAGCTTTGAAAATCTTGAATTTTTCAAAGGCTTTAGATTTCTCTTTCAAAAATGTAACCCACATCATGATATAATAATCATCAATGAATAAAATAAAATACATGTCCCCACAATAGCTTCTAGTTCTTGCAAGACCACATAAGTCAGTATGAACCAAATATAGAAATCTAATTTTAGAATAATTCTTGCTCTTGTAATTAGATTTATCCATCTTACCCAATTGACATTCCTTAAACATTGCATTATCAAGCTTCAACAGTTTTGGTAGATCTCCAACTGCTCTTGTAGTGCTTATCTTCACAATGTTATCAAAGTTCACATGACAAAATCTCTTGCACAACCAACTATCATCAATCTTATCAATAGGACATCTATTCTTAGAATTGTTCAAATGAAATATGTTACCTTTATTCTCTCTTCTTGAGGAAATCGCAATTCGAGAGCTTATAATCATCTTGCAGATTCCATCCTTGAATTGTAAGTTGTAACCTTATCAACTAGCTAGCCAACACTCAAAATATTATACTTCAAACCTTCAACACAAAGAACATCATTAGTGCTATTATTACTATCAAGTGTAATGGAACCTCTACCTCTAATCATAGGAGTGACTGTTAGATTAAAGAATTAATTTAATTACCTTGATTAAATTAACTTTACTACCTCTTAAGATTTCACTTTATGCACTTGCATTAGTCATTTACTAATTAAATCTAATTATTAAATACCTATTTACCTATTAGGGTTTCCTATCAGGTTTTATGATCTCCTTCTATAAGAATTGATCCTTTGTATTTATTTTTCATTCTTTTGGCTGATAATAATCTTTCACATTGTTAGAGCAAAACTCTTGTTTGTTTCCTACAGATTTCTTCCTTGTGAAAGGTTTTTTCATGCAAGTTTCTTGGGCTTAATAGATTTTTTTTTCATCAAATCTTACATGGTATCAGAGTGCTGAGCACAAGTGGTGATAAAAATGGTTGGAAGTCTACTTCTAGCTTTGTTTTTTGTCTTGGTTCTGGTCCT
The DNA here is from genome assembly GCA_018584345.1 of Thuja plicata. Taxonomy (NCBI): domain Eukaryota; kingdom Viridiplantae; phylum Streptophyta; class Pinopsida; order Cupressales; family Cupressaceae; genus Thuja; species Thuja plicata. Next base: position 4,144,462 of record MU223281.1, on the reverse strand, counting down.
ATCACTTGGTCTTGCAAGAAGAAGACTGTTGTTGCATTATCATCTACAGAAGCAGAGTATGAGCAGTGGTGCTAGCTAGTCAGGAGGTTTTATGGCTTCAACAATCGATGAAATTTTTTGGGTTTCCTCCTGATAGTCCTACTCTTCTTTCATGTGAAAATCAGAGTGTCATTCATATTTCCTACAACCCAGTTAAGCATCAGAGGACCAAGCACATTGAGATGTATATGCATTTCATCAAGCGGCTAATTCAGGATGGTTCTCTAAGCTTGGAGTATGTTCCCACTTTGGAGCAGGTTGCTGACATCTTCATTAAGCCTTTTGCATCCCCGAGGTATCTTTAGTTGTGTTATATGCTTGGGGTGAAGGAAGTTGTCCTTGGGGGGCTCTTAGTGAGGCATACCTTCCTTTCTTTTTTCTTCTTTCCAGGTCTTTCTATCTCTTTTAGAGGAGGGTTTTTCCCATGTGGTTTTCCATGTTTCTCTGTTTCATAGAGATTTTTTTTTGATTGGGTACCTCATTAGGCCATGTTGTCAGGACCCAAATTTTCTTTCTACATTGTAGTTCCTTTGCTTCTTTCTTGCATTGTTTGTAGCTGCATTGTTGCTCATCTTAAGGGCGGTGTTAGAGTAAAGAATTAATTTAATTACCTTGGTTAAATTAACTTTAATACCTCTTAATATTTCACTTTATGCACTTGCATTAGTCATTTAATAATTAAATCTAATTATTAAATGCCTATTTACCTATTAGGTTTTACGATCTCCTTTTATAAGGATTGATTCTTTGTATATTTTTTTTCATTCTTTTGGCTGATAATAATCTTTCACATTGTCAGAGAAAAACTCTTGTTTGTTTCCTACAGATTTCTTCCTTGTGACACGTTTCTACATGCAGGTTTCTTGGGCTTAATCGATTTGTTTTTCATCAAATCTTACTGTGACATCATCGAATCTGACAACACCACCATCATACTTCTCCAACTTCACAATTTTTTTTCTTTGGTCATGTGTTGTGAAGAATTGTTATCAATAACCCATTCATAATTTTTATCTACATGTGAAACCAAGGATTTTTATTTATTCAATAAACTAGGATTCTCATATTTGATGGTAACAAACATAATTTCATCTTCACTCTTTTCAACTTCATCATCAATTACACCTTCATCGGTAGCATAATAACACTTCTTCTGATATTTAGATTTGAATTTCTCAGGCATGTACTTAGATTCTTTATCTGGACATCTAGAAGAAATATTACCAATCTTCTTGATGACATATTTTTCCATTAGTATACAAGGGAAAATAGTTTTGAACTGTCGGTGACTTCAACACCAAAAGACAGATTTATCATGAAACCTGACACAACAGTTTAACCGAGGTCACCAAAAATGTTAAGTACAAGGGAACCCAACAACAAAGTTTATAGTGTAACCTAATAGAGTAGGTTACAATATAAATTGATGACATAGTTTACAAGTGCAACCCAAAAATTTTGAAGTGGAACCCGACAGAGTAACCCGATAGAGGAGCCCGACAAGCAGATAACAGAGGAACCCGACAGACAGTAATACCGGACTAGGGTATACCAAGAATGGAGAATCACCATACCAAGCTGATCCAAAAGATGTCTACACCAATCCAAGACCAAGAATGCAGTCATGCAATCACTGTGGAAAACTAGTCCACACATCAAATGTTTGCAGAAGAAAAATTAAAGTTATTCCTAAATCCACTTCTATATTCATTGGAAATTGTTATAACTATAACATGAAAGGATATAAAGCATATGAATGTAAATATAAGGTGAAACAACCAAAGAAGGAAACCTACATGGAAAAATATTCTCCTACTTGCAAAATGCATGGACACACATCTCTTGAATGCAGGAAGAAGAAAAAGCAAGCATGGAAGCCTAAAGAACAAGAAAATGCTTATCAACTAAAAAGATTCAGTAACTCGTATGTTTGGGATTACAACACATGGACAAATTGCATAGCATGTGGCAGATATGGATGCATATCAGCAAACTACATGAGAAAATGGATGAGAAGGTCTGGAAGCTGGACTAACCCCAGAATGGCATGCTTACACTGCCATAAAGTTGGTCATCTAAGCAAGGAATGCAGAGACCGAGTGATAGAGAAAAGCACTTTTCCCAATGGCAACACCATTGAAAACATCAAAAAGATGACAAACAAAATGTGGAGGAAAGCTACAAACACTAATGATGCTGGACCAAGCAATGAAATTGGTGACACCTTATCCAATGGATCTGGTGACATCACCACCCCCACCTAAGCAGAACAAGTAAGTATGGAACTATACTATACCAAGTTATACATTACAACAGTTCCATTATACATAGATAAAATGCCAAACTAGCATGAATAAAGATGCACTATGGTATTACTTGTTATGATTTTGTGAATACAATCTCATCGGTCAATACATACCGAGAATCATCGGTTTACATATGAAATCCAAGTTAACAATGTAAACCGAGACTCGTCAATAATCATGTAAAATACATTGAAGTCTTTGCCACTTACCGAGAACCATTGGTAAAACTGTGAAAGGTCAAGTGAGTTGTCACTTACCCCAAGCAGAGAGTTTGTGTGATACCCGAGCGACTTCATCTTTGAACACCGAGAAGTGGGTAGAGAATTAATTGCACCACTTAGGGAATCATCTATAAAAGGATGACATAGACCTCATTTGATTCACCAACATTTGAAAGAAAAGAGCAGAGTGAAGCAGAGTGACCAAAGGAGAAAATATTGCAGAGAGATTCATGAGCACCCTCATAGCTACTATGAGAGATCCTGATCTTCAACAACTACAACAGAACAAGTGATTAACTAGAATCACCAAGCTCATAGTTTTCTTTATGAGAAAAGCCCTAAATTTAGAAACCATGGCAACCACATCTCGTGTAACCAAGATCAAGAACACCAAGGAGAAAAAGGTTAATCTGATCAATAATGCCACTTGTGAAGAACCTAAATACAATTTTTTTCTAGAGGTTGCTTCGCAACCTAATGATGCTGGAGCATTATCAAGCATACCACCTGGGGTTTTTCTTGTCGAGGATGTTTGAGCATACATACATTTCAAGATTGCCGAGATAGGAGATATTAAGGTTGAGAAATCTTACAAGAAGCTTTACACAAATGGAACCATCAAGGATGAACATAAACACATCAAGGTGAAAGGGCTCACAAATTCCCTAATGTTCCTGAAGGAGTTTAAAACCGAGTAGATCTGGATAGTGTTGAGCAGAGTGCATGACTGTAAGATGTGGCTACATGAGCCAAAATAGATCACTAGGGATGTGATACACGCTATGACCGGTTATCCTATAACAGACAAGGCAAAGGCACTCAAACACCCTCCTCACCCCAATATTGAGAAGATGACAAGTGCACTATGGGATGGAAAAGGATTGAAGGTAAATTCTATCAAAGATCCTGAAGTGGAATTTGGTACAAGTGGGCTGGTCTACAAGATATTCCAAGCAAGCAGGATGAATAGAATTGCATGTGGAGCAGTTGACACTTCCCACAAGATTGTGAAGAAAGGATAATAGTTGAATCTATCTGAGCTTCTAATGAAGAAGTTAGATGAGAACTTGAGGAAAATTAGGTCTGCAAAGTCCAATTCATGTAAGTTCAGATCACTTCTAATGTGCATGTTTTTCTACTTTCAAGACTTCTTTCCATCTATCGGTAATGTCAACTGGGATACTACCCGACCAGTGAAAATTCAAATTAGTGAATTCATTAAGTCACTAGGTGACAAATTTACATTATTCATGGATGAATACTTCATTGGATTCAAGGATAGAATGCATAAAAGGATGAGGATACCAGAACAAATGGTAGAAAAATATAAGACTGATATTTGTTTTATGGTGGACACTGATACCACCTTGATCAAACCAGTTGTACCAAGGACAACATGGTTAGTACCACTTGACTATGAGATCAACATAGATCAAGAAACCAATGCTATTGAAGCATTGTAAAATGAACCACTAGAAAAGTCACAACCAAGGTTTGGAACCTATGAAGAGGCTAAGGAATGAATAAAGAATGACCTAGTTGTGAATAAGATCGACAAAAAGAAGACCAAAATGGTCAAGACACTTGAAAAGAAGTTATCGATCAATGAAGAAGAAACAGAATAGCAAGACATTGAGGGACAGTCACCCATTGGTGAAGGAGAACAAATGAGTGACTTTGAATTAATAGAGTCTGGTGGACCACCCCCATAGAAGCCAAGAACTACTGTTGCAACTCAGACAAGGATTCAGACAACTAAAGATGCAAGTTCATCACCAGTAAAGAAATGACAAGTGAGGACTTACAAAAGGAAGCCTCAAACCGGACAAACTTCAAAACCAAAGAGGAGAAAAAGACTAATCCAAAAAAATGAAGATATAGAGGACACTGAACAAGATGAACCTGTAAAGAATAAAATTTCTACTACAATTGATGAGATTACTGAATCAATCATCAGTTTAGGTTAAATAACTGAGACTAAGATTAGAAAATGGCTAACTCTAAATCTTGAGGATCAGAACAAGATAGAAGAATCCATTATCATAATAATGTGTAAATTCAAATATTTTTCAATACAATTTGAAAATGAAATGCCACAAGAACTTCTCGATAGGTTATCAGTAAGGTGGACATTCGCATTGAATTCTAAAAAATAGATAAGGGAAGGATCCCTAGTTTATGTTATGTCACCTAAGTCCAAAATGGAAGAAATTGAAGAAATGATGAAGTTACATTCAAAGAAGTTCTCACCAAAATTGAGAGCCTACAAAGTATTACAAGGAAGCCTAATTGATCTTGAAATAGAAAGTGAGGATACTTGGAGGAAAATACTCAATGTACCTAAAAATGAAACAAGTCCCGAGAGAGTATTAGAACTCACCGACAAGCCTCACAATGAAAAAAAAGAGGCTACAATGAGTCCTGAGAACATTCTTATAAATGATGCAGAGGATGTCACTTTAGTTGAATTAAACACTGAGGCTAGTAAAGAAATGGATGACATTCCTCAGATTTTGAAGTCATTACAGGACACAACAGATGTCACAAACCAAGATGTGACAATAATAGATATTACTAAATATCCTCTCAAAGAAGCAAAGGTAGATGAAGATGTTATTGTTACCTCCAAGCAACCCAACAAACTGGAGACAACAACAAATGTTGCACAAGTGAATATACTAGGACAAATGCCATTATTGATACAAGATATCAATATAATGATAAAAGCAAGGGATACAACACTTGAGCATGATGCAGGCATACCCAAGGATAAGGGTGAAGAGGAACTAAAAAACACAACTGATGAGAAGAATGTAACAAATTAAGAACATAAAGAGACAGATGGAGAACAGAAAAATAAAAGTGAAGAATACAAGCAAGGTGATACCACTCCTAAGGATACCAAAGGAAAAGTTGCAGATAAAGAAAAGGTTGATGTGGAGATGTCCACACCAAACTGATAGGTAGACACCGAGCAGCAACTAAAAGGAACTACACCCCCAAAGCCTTCATTAATCACATCAGACCAAGAAAAGAAACTTGTTATGGTACTACTTCAGGTGCCTCCACTACACTTTCAAAGAAGAAGAAGAAGAAGAAGAAGAAGAAGAAGAAGAAGAAGAATCCAGTCACCCTAGAAGAAATCATTGAAATACAATACTATGATCTGAGGATATTAGATCTAGAGTCACTTACAAAGTATGCATAACTTTGTAAAAGAAAATTTATCGAAGATAAGCTTAAAAAGGAGACAAAGGATACACATGTACTAGAGACAACCAAGGAGATACTTCAATAGATTGTACCTAACACATACATTGATCAAAATGCTTCTATCATTGATCAATTAGCTATTCTTACCAAAGCCATCACATCGAAGAATATGGATGCAAAGAAGGAAAAACAAGAAAGTGTAGAAAAAAAATACCAATACAAATTGATAGAGAAAATAAGCAAAGAAGTGGCAGAGAACAAGGTAAAGCTATCTGAACTAGTCAATGAATTAGAACCAATTATTTCAGAAGCTATAGCCTTAGTTCATAAGTTATGCACAATAGAGAAATTCACTAATGAGAATAGTGAGAAGATTGCACAGATAGATGCAGATCTAAATTGCACAAGGTCTTACAACCACTGACAATGAAATCAAGTTGCATTATGAAAATATTATGGAAGCTAAAAGGTTGAGACTTGAGATATTATAGGTAGAATCAAATTTCAGAGATGAGGTAACAGAGCTTTAGGCTCTACTCCTACCTAATCTCAATTTACTGCAACAACATATGACTTTGGAAAGACAATTGATTGCCACCTCGGAGATGTCTGTCACCGATGGTATCTATGATATGCATGCAAGGATTACATTGGAGCACATGGCCTTGGAACACCTTAAGGAAAAGTGGGAGAAAATGATGGAAGACATGAATAACTCCCATTTCCACATTTTTCACAAGTTGTAAGTATTTACACATTTGTCCTTATTATCAAAAAAAGGGGGGAAATAATATGTGATAAAGAGAGTGGATAAGGTATAGGGGGGAAATAATATGTGATAAAGAGAGTGGAGAGGGGGAAATAATAAAAAGGGGAAATATTATAAAGGCAAGTACATATACATATACTATATCGGCATGCACATAGGGGGAGTCATACTAACAAGGTGATTACATGGTGTGTATACTAAACATTTTAGTTTTGCACATATCTATTTTTTGATACTAATGTCAAAGGAGGAGATTGATGAAATATTTTTCCATTAGTATACAAGGGAAAATAGTTTTTAACCGTCGGCAAATTCAACACTGAAAGATAGTTTTATAGTGCAACCCGATGCAACATTTTAACAAAGGTTACTGAAAATGTTAAGTACAAGGGAACCTGACAACAAAGTTTATACTATAACCCCACAGAGCAGGTTACAATGTAAATTGATGACAGATTTTACAAGTGCAACCACAAAATGTTGAAGTGGAACCCAACAGAGTAACCCAACAGAGGAAACTGACAAGAAGATAACAGAGGAACCTGATAGATAGTATACAGAGTAGCCTGAGAGGAAAGAATACAAAGCAACCCAAGCACCATTCTACTAAGAGACAATTTTATTCAGAGAAATGTGGATCTGACTTACACATTAGATAAAATAATTAAGTTTTATATTTAGATTAAAGATTAGCTTTAAATCCATTTCTTGAGGGAAAATTAAAGTAATTATAATTGTTTTAATCAGTCTAACTGATTGAAAAAATGCAAACTAGGAGATCAATTTCAAGTTGTAAACCCTTGATCATAGAGTTAACATTGTAAAGTGTGAAACTCGTTTAGGTCAAATTCAATGTATAAATAGATGTGTAATCAATCAGAACAAGAGGATGTGATGATGATTGTAGCCATAGACACTTCTATGGATCAGAGACAGAGTTTTATGCAGAGGGATAGCAAAAGATGAAATTAGTTACCAAGAACAAGATCCAAGGCTACCGAGCAGAACTGAGGTATTAATCAGTCACTATAGGTAATACATCATATTGTAATCTTTAATGGATCTATAATCAGCAATTCTAGATTGCATACACTCAGGTCAATAAGTATTTTTGACTACATTCTAACAAGTGTAGCAAATAGAAGAAATCCTTTGAGAAGGTGGATTTAACAATCCTTTGTAAATATCTTAACTGAGTGCACACTAATAAGTGTTGCTAAAGATCTTAATAGGGTAGAACTTAACCAATCTAAACATGTTACTCCTAATAGGGTAATATCATTAGAAGTGATCAAACTTGTAAGCCTTAACTGGCCCCTTCCATTCTGCAGATAGTGAGGTTTTGTGGGTTTCATCCCCACTATAGTTTTTACCATCTTAGAGGGGTTTTCTGCATTACCAAATCTTGTTTCATGTGTCATTACATTTCATGAATGTTTCTATGAATGTTTACATGAAAATTAATTTTATGACCTGATATAACATACATAAGATAAGAATAGCACATATGGTCAGTAATGCAAGGAATTGATTACTAAAGGATTAAGGTTAATTGACTAAACATTTTAAAGGGTACTGATTCACCCCTCCCCTCTCAGTACACACCATTCCATTATTTCAACACTTATTGCTTGAAAAATATTTCAAAGGTAATTTCCCTTTATACTAACCAAATCCCTTAGGTAGTCTCTTTGAAATTAGGGCTTCAAGCTTATCAAGATTTCTTCCTTCTGCTTCGATTTATTCCCATTCCTTAGCATATCTAGATACATACTTAGGTGAACTTTCTCCAGGGTCAAATATTTTCTTATCTTTAGAAATAGTAACTTTAAATTTATAGTCAACTTTAGGAAGATTATTTTAGGATAATGGAGAGGTGTGTACTAAGAGGGGAGGGGTGAATCAGTACCCTTAAAAAATTTTAAACTAATCTTTGTAACCAAATGTTCTATAATAACCGACTGAGTAGATTGCATATGCCAAACATGTAATGTCATTGCTGAAATGTAAATGCATGTAAAGTAAACAATACACATACATGAAAATTAAGTACTCATGACACTAGTATTTTGGTATCACTGAAAATCCCTGTTAGAAGGTAAAAACTGTGGTGGGGATGAGACCCACAAAACTTCACTACTGCAGTAAATAAAGTAGCATGTTAAAGCTTAAAAAGATTGATCACTTTTGATGACCTTACCATGTTATAATTAATAATGAGATCGATTATATCTACCTCATGAGAGTATTTAGAAACACAAAGTATGTGTGTACTCGGTTAAGAGATTTACATAAAGACGGTTATGTCTACTCTGTTAGGAGATTTAGGGGTCTATTACAATTTTTATAAAGTAACAGAATTGTGATCTGAATAAATATAATCTCGCTAGTGTTGATACAAATCCTTTAAGTGCAAGAAAAATGTATCACCTTACTATGAATGATAATACCTTCTACTCTGTTCTTCTTGGTAGCCTTGCCTTTGTTCTGAAAATTGATTACTTTAATTTAGTCTTTATCCTAAAATCCTTGTCTCATCTCTGATGTCCATAGTATGGAGGCTACTTGATCATTTCTTGATCAACATACATTACAAAATGACATCTTTACACTATATATCAAACTCTATGACCTAATTAGGGTTTTACAATATCATCCCTAACCTAATATTAATGGTGTACATTATTTACTTTGATCATCTAAATATAGGGATATAAACAATTAATGTTGTGAATCCATAATTAATGTTCTCCTTGATCATTGTTCATTATTATCTAGTTCAGAAAAAATTTGTTACATAGATTGATGTGCCATAAAAAACTTTTATGTGGCCTCTGGTCCACTCAGTAAATGTTGTCTCTCGGTGCTTGGTGTTGTCTGTGTATCTCGGTTATACTCCTGCTCGGTAAATACTATATTCTTGGTAATCACTGCACTTTGTTAAATTTGTGCATGATCAGTTCTCTTGGTGAACTCTGTACTTTGGTGATTATACCAACTGGCCTGTTTGTGACTCTATTACCACCTATCCATTTGAGTACTTAAATACTAATGACAAATTTCCATTCTCATTTGGAATTGCATTCTCCCCCTTTGGCATTAGTATCAAAAACTTATCATTTAAAAATTGCTATACATAGTGGCTCCCCCTATGTACATGCTCAGTATATGTATATGACTCCCCTTGATTATAGTTTCCCCCTTTACTATACTTATGTACATATATTTCCCCCTTTTTTTAAAATAATGACAAAAGGAATAAAGCTTACAATTTGTCAAAAATGTTAGGATGGGCTTGCTTGAGATTTTCCAATAGCTTCACCCATTCCTCCTTTAAATTCTCAAGGGTTAAAAGCTCTAATTTTGTCTGAGCATGCATATCATATATGCTTTTGTTGACTGATAGTTCTGCGGTGGCAATAAAATTCTTTGCCAATGTCACATGCTTCTGCATCATAACTAAATGTGGTAGTAACATTGCATGTAGCTCGGTTACTTGTTCTCTGATTTTTTCCTCTTCTTGATTCAAATCTAGTATCAACCATTGGTTTTAGAGAACCTTGGTGTAATGCAACTGCAATGCATGTTTCTCAGTTGATAGACTATTTGCACTATCTTTTAGATCTTGATCTATTTTTTGCATCTTTTCACTAATCTTGGTAGTGAAGTGAGCTAAAGTGCATAACTATTGTAGAATTGTAATGGCTTCAGATATAAGAGTTTCTAATCCATTTACAAATTCAGACAGAGTTACCTTGTTTATTGCCACTGTCTGGCTGATTTTCTTAGTAACTTTGTATTGTATCTTCTTTTCTGCTCTCTCTTCCAATTTTTGCTCGGGGTCAATATCTAGTTTGTTAATTTCCTCGGTGAGCAGTGTAATTTGATCAATTATGGGGGTTGATTCATCTATGTTTACATCAGGAACAACTTGCATGAGAATCTCCTTAGCAGTCTCTAGCACATGTGTACTTTTGTGTTCTTGCCTCAGCTTATCCGGTGCTACTTTTTAGGTGTAAATTTCTCCATACCTTGTTAAAGATTCTGGGTTAAGTGTACATGGATCACAATCAGGGATGTCAATGACCCTATCAAGTGTCACAGGATCCTTTCTTCCTTTATTCATTTTCTTCTTCTCTTTGGTGCTCGATGAATGAGATAATGTTAATGCTAATTGAGATTTTTTCTCAGTTTGTTTCTTTGTTGGCTTGGTACTCAGTGTGATGACTTGTGAAGGTGCTTCGGTAGCTGACTTGGTGTCAGTAGTAGAAGTATCTACCATCGATGTTTCTATGTTACCTTCACCTTTTTCTATTGCATCAGTGGTATCCTTAGGTGCATCACCATGTGTTGTTCCACCACTATGCTCGATCTGTGTACCTTATGTATCACCCTTATCTTTATTTGTGTTTGTAACCTACTCAGGTGTCTTATGTTGTGCTTTACTCTCTATCTCAATAGCTTATACCAAAATAGGCAACTAGCATGGTATCATTTCTTGGGCAACCTCTATTGTGTCTTGCTCATCTATTGTTTTGGTAGCAAAGATTGAGTCATCTTCCTTAGTGTTATCATTGGGATCACCTTTAGTTATGTCTTTTATTGTGATCTCTAGATGTCTTAGATTTTTCAATAGTTTAGGAATACCATCCAGTACATTATCAACAGTTGCATCCTCAACATCAATTGGATATATACTCGGTCGATGTCCCTTGGTATCGATTGTAGATGCAATGTATTTTTCTTCCTTGGTGTCCTTGATTTTCTCAGGTGGATTCAGAATTTTATTCCATATTTGGGTGCTCTCTATATCCACTTCCTTCAAATTTCCTTGTAGGATGTTAAATGTTCGTGCCTTTTTAGGAAATTTCTTGGCATACTTCTACATGATATAATTTATTTTCTCTACTGTACAATTAGCTTTAATTAGAGTGAGAGTTTCCTCTCTCATATGTTTCTCAGTGGTGAGTGCATATGACCATTGTGTTGATATCTTATCATATAATTTAGAGGGAATGTAAGTACAAAATTCAACAAGAACTTTTTTGAAGTTGATCATCATACCTTTGATTTCTTCTTCAAGTTTATCTTTATGCTCGGTAGTCAGATCTACATATGCATTTATCTTAGGATGTCCTAACCATCTGTTTGTTCTAATTTCCTCTTCAATTTCATCAATGGTCTATGGTGCTTTGTTTTGTACAACCTTAAATTGATCAAGATTGTCGTCAGAATCATCCTTGTCATCCTTGTTCCTCACATATTTCTTTCTTTGTCTCGGTGCTGGATTCTTGGTAGTTCCCTTTTGTTTCCTTGTTTTATATGTGAATTTACATGAGGACCTTGTTATCTTTGCAATGCCTTTCTTTAAAGGTGGTGAATCTGTAGTCACCGATTGGGATCTTGTCCTTGGTGGAGACTCAATCTTTATGCTTTTTCCCCTTTTGACCTTAAGTGCCTCAATTTGTGCTTCATCAGACTCGGTGGCATCAACATCTTGTTCAAGTTCTTCATCTTGACCGACTGAGGTCTTCTCCTCGGTATCTTCAACTGACTTATCCAATTCTTCATCAGTGATATAAAATTTTCTTTTCAAGGTCTTGACTATCTTAGTCTTTATCCTGCCCATCTTTTCAACTTGTAGACCAATAGATATTTTGGTCTATACTTCATCATATGTGCCAAATCTCATGGTATATTTGTCAACTGGTTCATTTAAAAATTTATGTATAGCTTATGAAGCAATGTCAATGTTTAACTCATTATCCATTGGAGGTAGCCATGTTGTCCTTGGTTGTGTTTCTTTGATGAGAGTAGTATCATTGTCAACTACAAAATAGATTTCATCCTTGTATTTTCTACCAACTACACTGGAATCTGAGTTCTCTTTTCCATCCTAGATTTGAACTTAGCAAAATAACCATTCATAACTGGTTCAAAATTTGTGACTAAAATTGTAATAAAAACATCGATTTATAGTGTAATCAGTCGGTTGGTCTTCCATTTAACAGTACCAACAAAGGGAAAGAATTTTTGTAGGTAGAATAATGTGCATAGAAGTAATGAACCAAAATTACAAGTATTCAATCGTGTTGATCTGATAGTTTTCATGTTCTCTTAAAGTTGCCTCTACAACAGCTCGGTGAGATCAAGTTGTAAACCTTTCTTTACAATATTGTAGGCAATGTAAATAGCTCTGCATGAAACACTATTTAGTCTACTGGATTGGAATATCTTGTAGCTAATAACATAAGTTCAAGATCACTGATTGAGCTGATCTTTAGAACTCTTGCGTCCCACTCTGCTCTTGTAAGATTTTCTATCTCAGTTCTGGGTAGGTGCCTTAGTGATTTTTATTTGTCAGCTATGGGATACCTGGTTACTACATGATGACATATTTAGTTATCTTCTTTGGTTCATCCAGCCAGAGCTTTCCATCATGTACTCTACTTAAAACAATGTGGATCCATCCAGTTCGAAAGACCTTCAGGAAATTTAGGGCATTGGTTAACCCTTTGACCTCTAGATGCTTATGATCATCCTTTAATTTATCATCTATGTATAGTGAGTGATATGTAGAAATAAGCTCAAAATCCCCTATTTCACCTATCTTACATTGAATGTAAGCATGCACATCTTGAACCAACAGAACCCCAGGCAGAATCGATGAAAATGCACCTTTTTCATTGGGTTGGGCTGCAACCTGCGAATGTATCTTGTAGTTTAGCTCTGTGCAAGTGGAGTTCTTAACAAGAAAAACCTTTTTCTCCTTCTCCATCTTTTCCTTCATAGTTTGAGATGAGGATTCCATGATTTTTGATTTAGGGTTTCCACGAAGAGTGTTCAAATGACTTGGTAAGTGCAAAATGCGTAATGACTAACCTCCTAGCTTATCTAAATAGACTCAAAATCTCTATAGAATGCTCGAAATACTCTACTTCAGACTTGATCTCAATTTATCTACTCTTCTCTATGATTGTTGTGTGAACAAATGAGTCCACATTGATCAAATTTATAGCAAATGTCTTTGGGTAGTACAATAAATGCTCATCACCAACACTTAGTGGATAAACATTATGCTCGGTTAACACTGACAATAATTCATCTCGGCAAGTATACCAAATACTCATTTTCCATAGCAACTCAGTTGTATCACACATATTCACTGACTAGCATTACTAACTTAGTACATATTAACCAACTCAACTAGATTAAAGTAATCAAAAATATAAAACCATAGTGCATCTCAATTCATGCTAATTTGGTATTTGTACAATGAATATAGGAACTGATTTAACATATAGCTTTTCTAAAAATAGTGTTGGAAATGAGATGACTAACTGAGAGGGGAGGGATCAATCAGTTACTTCAAAAACAAATCAAAGTCCCTTAGGTGTCTTAAACAAATAAGTCACTATTGCTCGGTTAACATAGATATTTCTCTATCACTCGGTTAACATGGAAAATCTTAAGATATTAAATGTGATTATCTTTAGTAATTAATTATAAAAACATAAACCACAAATCAAATAAAATGTACACAAATAACACCAAGATTTAACATGGAAACCAAATATGGGAAAAATCACCAATTGCAACTAGTTACTGATTTTCATTCTTCTAAAGTGAGCCCTGTTAGGATCCAACCCTGTTAAAGGTTATAATAACACACTCTTAGGTGTAACCCTATTAGAGGATTTGATCACCATGTAAGGAGTGGCCTTGTTAGAGGTCTTCAAACACTTCAATATAGAAATGTCACCTTGTGAGAGGATTTACAAAAGACTGTTAAGTCTACTCTATTAAGAGATTTGAATCACTGCTACAATTGTTAGAAAGTAACAATGGATTGACCTGATTGTACATGCAACTGTCTTTGCTGATTTGGATCTTTCTCTATTTGTAAACTAGATCCTCACTGATCAAATGTTCTATTGTAACTCTGTCTGGATGATTTGTCCTTAATCAGAATCCCATCTAATTTCGCCTATGCTCTTCATATCATGTTCATCCACTAATTAAATTACTTCTGCTAATCCACTCTTCTCAATCCAAACTTGACCTTATATAAATATATAATAGACCTAATTGTCAAATCGGCCTCTATCACCTTCCAACTGAATAATAAAACTCAAATTTGTCGAGCTCATATGCCGAATTAAACATAAAATGTAATCATCTATTAGTCGTCTGACACTAATTGTTTAACCCAATCAACACTGAAATTCTCCAATGTCTGAACAACACTGTAATGCCCAAGTGAACTCGGTAAGAACTGAATTTCTTCAATGTGATGCCCAAAAGTTCGGGTCAAAACACAACCAACAAATTTTATTTTTTAAAGTGAAAAAGTTCCACGTTGAAGTTGCGGGAAAGAGGATTCAACGACGTGGTCACAAAAGACTCTGGCGATCAACCTCAACAATGTTGAAACCATATGATGCTAGATGATATCGATATA
>MU223281.1:4092229-4118332 GCA_018584345.1 Thuja plicata | reverse complement strand
CATCATTCAATGCATCATTGATAGATCTAGGTTCAATTTCACTAAGAAAACATGTACCTTTAATTTTGTTCCTTGTCATTATACCTTATGTCTGATCTCCAATTATTTTCTCAGGTGCATGATGCCTTCTGACATATTTGGCAAGTACAGGATCCTTCCTTCTTGATTCTTGGCTTGCTCCACTATGTTCACCATGCTCAAATATTATTTTTTGTTCTTTTGTATGATGCTCGAGTTCCACTGTCTGAGACTCAGTTTGCTCTGCTAGAAGCTCGGGTTGCACATTTTGTAACACAGTTTGTACTAATGAATTCAATGTTTGACGAGATTGTTGTCCAATTACCATTGCTTGTTTCTTAGGTATAGTATCAGGTTCATAGTACACAAAATTTTTGTAGTCCTCAGGATCTTCGCTGCTTTGTTCTTCACATCTTTCTGCAAACTCATCAATCCTTACATGCACACTTTCTATAAATTTGTGAGTAGCAAGATTCAAACATTTATATGCTTTGCTTTTACAGGAGTATCCTAGGAATATGCCTTCATCTCCTTTTACATCAAATTTTCCATTTCTTGCTTCTTTTAAGATGTAACATCTACTTCCAAATACTTTAAAATAATGAACATTAGGTTTATAGCCATACCATAATTCAAAAAGTTTCTTCTCATTACCTTTCTTTAGTTTAACTTTGTTCAAGGTGTGAATTGCAGTGTTGATGAATTCGTTCTACTATTTGGTAGCAACATTATTTTCAATCATTAAGGTTCTTGCACAATCCATGATGGATTTGTTTCTTATTTTTTCTATTCCTTTGTTTGTGGTGTACTAGGGGTAGATACTTATCTCTTGATTCCTTTTTTGTTGCAAAATTCATTGAATTCATTAGAAATGAATTCTCCTCCTCTATTAGATCTTAGGCACTTCAGTTTGTTTCCTATTTCCTTTTCAACTCTGGCAAGGTGCCATTTGAGTTTCTGAAAAGCTTTTGATTTTTCTTTGAGAAACATAACAGTCATCATTCTGGAATGATCATCAACAAATAGAATTAAATACTTTTCTCCAAAGTAACTTGTTGTCCCAATTGGTCCACTCAAATTAGTATGTACCAATTCCAAGACTTCTTCAGTATTATAGTTCTTTCTTTTGAAACTAGATTTTCTCATTTTCCCAATTTGACATTGTTTGCATGTTGCTAATTTAGGTTTCTTTAAAATGGTAATACCTCTTACTCTTTAGTTATTTCTTATGTTAACTAGGTTATCAAAGTTCACATGACACAGCCTTTTATGCCATAACCATCTTTCTTCTACATATGCAATAAAACATGAACTTTCATTGAGATCGAGATAAAATAGATTACCTTTTGTTTTCTTACCAGTTCCGACTAGGTTTCCTTTACCATCTAGGATCTTGGCCTTACCATTCATGAATTCTACCCTGAGACCAATGTTATTTAGTTTTTCCACACTTAGTAGATTTCTCCTTAGTCCTTCAACCCAATAAGAATTATCACATTTAATTCCTTCAGTCAGAGAAATACAGCCTTTACCCTTCACATATCAAGGTTCATTATTCTCAAAGTTGACACTTCCACCATCATAGTTCTCAAGAGTTTCAAATTTTTTTTATCACCAGTCATGTGGTGAGAACAACCACTATCAATTATCCAAGTGTAATTTTTTCTAATATGATAGAAGAGTGTGGTATTTTTGTCGTCTTCATTATCTGACTCATCCTTAAAGGCAATGTAAACCATTTCATCTTCATCTTCATCACTATCAGAATCCTCAGCAATATAACAAGATTTCTTACCTTTGTCCTTGAATTTTTTGTAACTATTGAAATCTTTCTTGCCTTTATATTTGTTGAACTTTCTCTCATCTTTTTCATCTTTGTTAGGATACTTAGCAGCAATGTGACCAACCTCATTACATGAAAATAAAATCAATGGTATTCTTCCTTTGTATTGTCCTTTTCCTTTTGTAGCTCTCCTTGCTAGTGCTTCAATTATTTCCATATCTTCGTCATCATATTCATAATTAGTGTCACTGTCAGTCTGTTTATTTTTAGAGTATCTATCCTTCTTTCAAAAGTTTAGTTTAGCTTTTAATGCAGACTCAAGATTTCTAGTGTTAGGAGAATAATTTTCAAATTTGTCTAGCTCAAATGATGATAGCCTTCCAATCAATGCATCTAGAGATATATTATTACTGCACCTCATCTCTTGAATAGCTAAAACTCTAATTTCATAGATAGGAAGTAAGGTTCTCAATACCTTACTAACCACTGTAGTATCTTCAATTGTTCCACCTACTGCTATGATGACACTTACACTTTTTTTGATCCCGTCACAGTATTTTGTGATGTTTTCTCCTTCTTTCATTTTCATCATATCAAATTGACCTCTGAGACTTTGTACTTTGGCTCTCTTTACATTTTCATATCCTTTGTGAATATCATGAACTTTGTTCCACATATCAAAGGCAGTAGGGTAATCCTTGACTTCATCAAATTGCGAGTAGCTGAGGGAAGAAGCTATATCAATCATCATTATATTATGATTCTTCCTTTCCACCATCTATTCCATAGTCAAAGGTACCAATGGTTCCACATATTTTTTATCCAGGAATTGCAAACCACTATCTCCAGTACTAGATAAATGTAGCTTCATCAGCTCCTTCCATGTCTAAAAGTTGTCTTTGTTAAGCTTGGGGATCTCCCTTCTATAAGACATCTATGATCTTTATCTTAGGACTTTAAACCTTCCCTGCAAGCACTTGATGCTCTGATACCAATTTTTGGAAACGAGATAAGTAACTGAGAGGGGAGGGGTGAATCAGTTACTCCAAAAATAAATCCAAGTCCCTTAGATGTCTTAAACAAATCAGTCACTATTGCTCGGTAAACATAGATATTTCTCTGTCACTCAGTTAACATAGAAAATCTTAAGATATTAACTGTGATTATCTTTAGTAATTAATTATAGAAACATAAACCATAAAGAAAATGAAATGTACATAGATAAAACCAAAATTTAACGTGGAAACCCAATATGGGAAAAACCACCAATTGCAACTAGTTACTGATTTTCACTCTTCTGAAGTGAGCCCTGTTAGGAGCCAACCCTGTTAAAGGTTACAATAACACATTTTTAGGTGTGACCTTGTTAGAGGATTTAATCACCCTGTAAGGAGTGGCCTTGTTAGAGGCCTTCAAACATTCAATATAGAAATGTCACCTTGTGAGAGGATTTACAAAAGACTGTTAAGTCTACTTTGTTAAGAGATTTGAATCACTACTACAATTGTTAGAAAGTAACAATGGATTGACCTGATTGTACATGCAACTATCTTTGTTGATTCAGACCTTGCTCTGTTTGTAAAATGGATCCTCACTGATCAAATGTTCTATTGCATCTCTGTCTGGATGATCTATCTGTAATCAGAATCCCATATGATTTCATCTTTGCTCTTCATATCATGTTCATCCACTAATTCAATTACTTCTGCTAATCCACTCTTCTCAATCCAAACTTGACCTTATATAAATATATAATAGACGTTATCAAGTTGGCCTCTATAACCTTCCAACTAAATAATAAAACTCAAATCTGTTGGCTGCATATGCCCAATTAAACATAAAATGTAATCATCTGTTAGTCGAATGACACTAGTTGTTTAACTTGGTCAACACTGAAATTCTTCAACGCCCGACCAACACTGTAATGCCCAAGTGAACTCGGTAAGAATTAAATTTCTTCAATACTCGAATGAGCTCGGAGAACATTGAGATTCACTTGGAATATACTAACTATGCTTGGTTTTGATGTAGACATATGTGTAACATCACTACATAAGTGCATATATATTTGTAACATCAATGAAAATACACAATTGAATAATTGTCATCAACACATAGTTTCTACCCTGCTTGTATTGCTCAGGTGGAGACGGTGGAACCACCTGATCCATCAGATGATGTGTCACCAACTATTGTGCTTGGTCTTGCATTATCATTTGATGCTTCCCTCCATATTTTATTTCTGATCCTCATGATTTCTTCAATTGTATTTCCATTTCCATAAGTATTTATTCAGTATGCACAATCTCTGCTTAAGTGACCAACTTTGTGACAGTGAGAACATGCCATTCCAGAGTTTGACCAATTCATAGACTTAGTTCACCATTATCTGATATAGTTTTTTTTTATATGTCCATATTTACTACAAGATATACAACTACTCCAATTGTTGTAATCCAAAGCATAAGCATTACCTTTTCTTCTCGGTTGATTTACCTTTTCTTGTCTTTTAGGCTTCCAAATTTGCTTTCTATTTTTCTTGCATTCTTGTGATGTATGACCATGCATGTTTCAATTCTGATAGTATTTATCCATGTATGGTTTCTTCTGTGGTTTTTTCAACTTGGATCTACATTCATGTGCTTGATGTCCATGCTTATTACAGCTATAGAAAATACCATTACATTTAGGAGGGTTTCTAAGAATACCTTTTGCTTTGCTTCTATAAACATTTGATGTGTGGCCTAGTTTTCCATAGTGATGGAAAGAGGGCTTCTTAGGCTTCAGACTTGAGTACACATTCCTTTTTTCATCTTGATTTGACAATTTTCCTTGCTCGGTATACCCTAATCTGGTATTGTTGTTCAATCTTCTTTGATAGTTCATAAATTCATCCATTCTCTTAGTACTTTCTTCATATCTCTTAATCACTTCATTATGTTGTAAAATCTTCACTTTATTTCTTAGTTTTTCATTTTCTTCTTTCAATACACCAATGTCTTCTATTCTTCTTGCAAGTTCAGTATTTACTCGGTTTTCCTCATGATTCATAGCAACCACTTGTTTGGTGATCTCAAAGTAATGTTCAATGAGTCTCAATATCTCAAATTATTTTTCTTGTGACTTTCCAGTCATCTATCTTCTATCATCAATAGCCATGTTTCTATCTTGTTCATATTTCTTTACATCCTTCAAGACTTCAACTATTCTAACCATTTCTGTATCTTGACCGATCTGTAGAGATTTCACTTGTTCAGCAAGTTGTTGATTTCTCTCAGATAGATTTGATATTATTCCTTCATGTGCATCATATATTCTACCAGATTCAAATCTAGATGTGTCAAATGGGTCATGAATCTCTTCTTCCTGATAGTCAGTCTCACGACAGCGAAGTTCCATGTCCTTTCTCTTAATCAACATATCTCTAAATTTCTCTTTGGCTTCTTTCTATTGTTCGACATAGTTTTGCAACTGTAACTTCTGATTTTCAATAGTTTTATCAAGTGTATACCTTTCCATTGTAAAATTTTTTCTCTTCAATGATTAAACCTTCTAAACAAGAGAGCTAGCTCTGATACTAATTGTTTGGATAATATAGAGGTGTGTACTGAGAGGGGAGGGGTGAATCAGTACCCTTAAAAACTTTTAAACTAATCTTTGTAACCAAGTGTTCTGTAATAACCGACTGAGTAGATTGCATATACCAAACATGTATTGTCACTGCTGAAATGTAAATGCATGTAAAGTAAACAATACACATACATGAAAATTAAGTACTCATGACACTAGTATTTTGGTATTGCAAAAAACCCCTGTTAGAAGGTAAAAACTGCAGTGGGATGAGACCCACAAAACTTCACTATTGCAGTAAATAAAGTAGCATGTTAAAGCTTACAAATATTGATCACTTCTGATGATTTTACCCTACTAGGAGTAACAATGAGATCGATTAGATCTACCTCGTGAGAGGATTTAGCAACACAAAGTATGTGTACACTCGGCTAATAGATTTACATAAAGACAGTTAAGTCTACTTTGTTAGGAGATTTAGGGGTCTATTACAATTGTTAGAAAGTAAAAAAATTGTGATCTGAATAAATACAATCTCACTATTGTTGATACAAATCCTTTAAGTGCATGAAAAATGTATCACCTTACTATGAATGATAATATCTTTTTCTCTGTTCTGCTCTATAGCCTTACCTCTATTTTGAAAACTGATTACTGCAATGTAGTCTTTTTCCTAAAACCCTTCTTCTGATCTCTGATGTCCATAGTATGGTGGCTACTTTATCATCTAAACATAAGAGATATAAATAATTAATGTTGTAAATCCATAATTAATGTTCTCATCGATCATTGTAAACCATTATCCAGGTCAGGAAATTTTTTTTACCTAGATTGATGTGCCATAACAAACTTTTATGTGGCCTCTGGTCCACTTGGTAAATATTGTCTCTCAGTGCTCAGTTTTTTCTGTGTATCTCGGTTATACTCCTGCTCGGTAAATTTTGTCTTCTTGGTAATCACTGCACTCGGTTAACTCTGTGTATGATCAGTGCTCTCAGTTAACTCTATACTTTGGCGATTATACCGACTAGCATGTTTGTGACTCTGTTACCGACTATCCATTTGAGTACTTGAATACTGATGACAACTTTCAATGCTCATTTGGAGTTACAAATTATCACCAAATTCTCTCATTTCAAAAGTAGATAACTTACCAATCAATGTGTCTCTTGTTACCTGTGCCACAATTTTGATTCCTTCAATAGAAGAAAAATTTTTATTGTAAGCAGGAGGTAAGGATCTGAGGATCTTAGAAACAATTTCTTCTTCATCCAATATTCCACTAGTGCATCTGATTCCACAAACAAATTCGGTGACCTTCTATATATAGGAAGTAATGTTCTCATCTTTTCTCATCTTCAATGCTTCATATTTACTTTTCAATATTTTCAACTTGGCTTGCTTCACACATTCATATCCTTAATGTAATGTAGGTAACTTTATCCATATCTAATGTCTAGTCTCCAATTCCATAACATTTGTATATTTTACATCTGATAAGGCGCTCAAAAATGCTTATTTTTCTCTTACATTGTAATCTGATTTTTTCTTCTCATCAAGAGACACAGTAGAAAGATCAGTAGGAAGAGTTTAAGACTTCTTTGTGATATCCCAATACTCTTCATCTATGCATCTAAAGTGTATAATCTTTCTTCCCTTCTATATAGCATAGTTAGTACCTTAAATCTCAAACTTTACTTCTTAAATACTTCCATCCTAGATCTCCTAAAGTAGTTATACTTCTTCCAAGGACCAAATATCTGATACCAATTGTTAGAATTAAGGAAGCACATGCAACTAAGAGGGGGGTGAATTAGCTGTGTCCCAAAACTTCAAATCATTACCAACTTATAAACTTAATCTCTGATCTAAAAGATAAACATGAATGCAATATCACAACACATAAATCAACACATTATGCCAAGATATTTGATGTGGAAACCCAGTTAAGAGGAAAACCATGGTGGGGATCAAACCCTCAAGATGAATGTACTTTGTTAAAATCACTATACCCTGTTAGGAGTATTAAAAAGGGGAATTTACATGCATTCAGACACATCACCTAGATCTCACTTATCGAATACAATGTGGGGTACAGCCCAAAGGAAGGCTCACTACCTTACAACAATCTCTAATTATAATTCACAGTGGACATCAGTCCATAACTCATGAACGGATAGATAACATTTTTGATATGCCAATACAGTTCCAATGAAGCACATCAAATCTCTACCTCATTTGAATATTCCACTCATAACTCTTCTCTTATCCATGCTTGTGCCTTCACACACTTCACATTCATAAATTATTACATCTTTATATACATTACATCAATTTATCTCTATTAGGTCGGCCAAGACCCTAATTACAAAATATTAATTCATTAGAGATCAATGCACAATGTTATCCATTAAATGTCAGTTAAGACATAGAAATTATTAATAAAAATATCCTCAAACATGCTCCAGATCCATAAATCACACCATGATCCTTCGCAACAAGCTACATCAACAAGTCATCCAAGAACAATAAGAACAACAATACACCACATGAAAGTTATCAAATTTGATCACATAACCTAATGTGATCCAACAACACAAATAGGACATGATATAGAAACATCAACAAGCAACATGAAATTTGACGACATCAACAGGAACAACTTTGTCTCAAAATTCATGCTCATCTCTGCACTGTTCATTACGAACACCAAATAACAACCTTTTTTATACAAGAAAGATAACTTTCCAGCATCCAAATCATAAAATATTCAATTTGAGGACACACATCCAAGTATTGAAGTCACCATTAGGTTATAAACCAAGAATATTGCCTAATTGATCCACATCGATCCAAGAACCGATACATTATCTCTTCCTTAACAACCAAAATACCAGTCTCTAATAAATCCTTCACAACTCACTCAAATCATCATCGAACCTCTATAAGCTGACATAGATCTACTACAGACATCAATGAAACCATTTGTACCTTCACAACATCTAATATTCAATATAGTAGTCGTGCTAAAGTATTCTTCTCACTGAACATATTAGGAACACAAAGGAACACTATCATCAATACTAGGAATATGTTGACATCAATGACCAAACATTAATGTCAGCACATATATGCACAATATCCAATAATCTCCCAACATTATATCATGCATAAATAAATGTTATGGGATTTCTCAAAGGTTAAAAAATCAAGTAAAATCAAAATATCTCTTTATGGTGGAATACATTGGATGTCAACAAAAACTTTTCAATATTCATGTAGATTCATCTATTAAGTCATTATATATCATTAATCATTAATTTGTTGTATATAATTAATCATTGAGTCATTGTATATCATTAATCATTAAGTCATTACATATAAATAATCATTAAGTCATTGCATATCATTAATTATTACCTATTAAGTTGCATTAGTCATTAATCATTATTACATCTAGGTTGCATTCACTTTCATTAACCATACATTGTCATTTATTTTATCCATTACATACATGAGCATCTATTAACATTAAGTATCATCATTACATCATTACATCATATAGAGTGTATATACATTATATAAATACCACTACATCGTTGCATAGAAACATTACATAACATGTAGACACATTGCATTTATATCCTACATAAACATCTCATTTTACATCCATGAAAAACACAATATCTATCATCACATAATGTATAATCATAATCTACCCATACATTATCCGCCTAAAAAATCATCCATCTAAGAATCTAGGTAAATAAAGTCATACACACCTAGAATACATCATCCATTAATGCATCCATAAAATAAAACCATCTTTACCATGCATACATATCCATCCCATGCATACATAAGCACATCATAGGTAAATGAATCACATATATCCATACATCTTGCATAATAATATAAGATAACCATATAGACATGCATTCATCATGAGTCTCACTATATGATCATATATATCATCAAAATCATAAGGTCCAATGTATAATGACATCAAAGAGAGAATAACTCATAAAAGGGGGAGCGAGCGAGATCATGTGTCCACATTAATAAAGTACATCAAGTTACATCATCATAATCATCAAGAGTCAAATATATACAACAGCGTGTCCAAATTTGATATCATCATAATGACATATATGCATGACTTCCACCCGTATCAGTACCCACACCAGCACCTATAGTGGGACCTACACTAGTACCTACATCTAGATCACCTAGGGGTTTAGATGATAGACCTATAACCCACTATCCCTACTTCCTAGTGGCCCTATCTCTCTCAGCCCACAAAGTAGCTACCTCTACTACCAGTGTCTAAATCTCACCTTGTGCCTACTAAAATTGAGTATGTATTGTGGTAATGTCAACATGTAACCTTTGAACATCCTAACTAGGAAAAATTGGAGGAACTACTTGTCTAACATGTCTATGTGCATGAGGCCTATATTCCACCCATCCTTGTGCCACAATAAATCTACCTTTAACAGGACCTACACCACCTCGGCCTTCATCTCCACCTTGACCACCATCCCTTCCACATCGACCATCACCTCTACCTATGCCACCTCTAGATCTACCACCTCTCACCCTTGCACAACCCTTCCATCATTGAGGACCATCACCATAATCATCATCCTTGTCATCATCATTGTCATCATTTTCTAGAGCAGGAACTGGCTCCATCAGATCAGTAATTCTAGGAAACATATGAGTAGAAAATCAATGACCATAATCTATTGGCATACCAACATCTATTTCACCTCACCTATAATCCTAAGAAATGGCACCAAGTTTCTCATTCTCATCTTGTGTTGTCCTATAATCTGCACTGGGACCCCATAGAGCTCTCTCTAAATGAACATGAGCATACATGGCTAGACCTTGTGACATACCCTGAGTCTGGACATATTGGCATAACACTCAAGAAATTAGAAACATCTCTAGGATATATGGAGCACACCTAATCAACCATGGGGATGTAAATAAAAAAAAGGCATCTCGTATGGATCCTCCTACCATACCTCTCATATGATATATGGCCTCAAACATACTGTATCCATATCATCTAGTTGGAATCTCCATTACTCTAACTTGCCCAACCGAGGTTGGACAATGATGCCATAGTAACCATATATGTAAGGACAACAAAATAGAAAATCTTTGTTTGGAATAGGCCTCATAAATAAGATGTGTTCCCAAGCCCAAATCTCTTATAGCACAAGCCCAATAGATAATGTTGCACCTCGTCGATACACTACTTGATGAAGCCCATGATAGAGGTGTGCTAAGATATAAGTACCCCAGTAAAACTATCAAGGATGTGCAATCATGTCCTCCAAAATTTTACCTCATCCAATAGCAAATCCATGTGCTCTCCTATCCAACATCATAAATCCACTGATCAAAACTATCAAAATAGAGGGGTGTGGACCATAACTATGTCGCATAGTCCTCTATGAAATGGTCTCATCGCCAATGTCATCATGCTCAAATACCCATTTGTATGAATTAAAATCATTATAAACTATCTCACCCACTACTGAAATCCTTGGGATCCAATAAACGTCCTCAGGAGTCACAGTCATATCTCATGTCATCCAATTGAAGGTGTTATGGTATGAATGCCAACACTCAACTATTTCTATCAATAAACTATGGTTCACTTGGAACTATGGGATCTCAAGTAAATAGCCTAGGAAGAAATGACTAATCACACATTGATCAACTTTATATGAATCATCAATCGTCCTAAAAGGCTTAGGGTACTGACCCCTCATATTCAATTTTTGGAAGGAAACCTATTTTCAAGTCAAACAAATCATTCAATCAATCACTAAGTTGATCATCAAGTGTCAATCAAATCATCACACCGTCTATCTACTCATGTGAGAATTGCAACAATCTCGTTGAGCGCATCAAATTTTATTCATCTAGATCTTGAGGACAAAAAAATCATCAAACATCTTATCTTATCAAAACTGACATAAAAAAAAAAGTCAACCAATTGATCAGACTGACATCAAACAAACTGACTTAAAACATCATCATCGAAATCAAAATTAAATATCAAAAGCTATATCTTTTCATCCAACATTAATCAAAAACACCAAAATTTAAAAGTGACCAACTATGGCTTAAAAGTGGAAAAACACCAAAAGTGATGCAACATTGGGAAAAAGTGATGCAAAACTGTAGAAGTGACAAAATATTTTAAAAGCGATGTGATAATTATCAAAAGAAACATTTCAACAATCATATGTCTTTTCATTTTAAAAGAAACACAATGCTAATCAAAAGTGACGCAAAAATGACTAGAAACCCTAGAATAAAAGCGACAAAACAAAATTCAAATGTGACTAAAAATTTATCGGTAGTGACGAAAAAAGGAGCAAAAGTGTCGAAACAGAATTTTTTTATGGTTTTCAACTATAAACTATTCAAACCAATCCAAAAATGAGCTAAATCATTTCAAAAATGAAAAAATACTAAACAAGGATCGATGAATTATCGGAGGACTGTATTTTGCGGCTCTCTGATGTCATCTCGCCTTCTCAAATTTGTGCTCATGATGTGGGACCACCATTTTGTCTCAAAGGGTAAAAAGATCTTAGAATGAAAATCCAAAAGGGTGAAGATAAAAATGAATGGTAAAAATATCTTTTTCAACCAATTTATATCACTTTTCAACCTAATGAGGGTAATTTTTCACCAAATATTTCAAAAGTAAGGCCATCTAATTCAAATTTTGATTGGGGCATTTTTCATATCACATTTTAATCAAGAAATCAATCGAAATATCAAAAAATTGAAAAAAAAAATTAAAAAAAATTGTAAAAACCACCCAAAAATCATAAAATCATTTTGATTCATTTCCCGAGGGGGCATACCATCATCATAAATCAAAAAAATTAAATCAGAGCATTTTTAAAATGAAGGACATCGGACAACAGCTTTTCAAAATCTCAAATCTGGACATCAAAAATAGATCAATATTCATATTAGGGAATCATATTGAGTTATCATCTCATTTCAAAATTGAGGCCAACTAATTTAAATTTTGACTGGGACAGCTTTCAGATTGAATTTTAATCAAGAAATCAATCGAAATATCAAAAATCAACAAAAAAAATTTGCAAAAACCAACCAATAATCATAAAATCATTTTGATTCATTTCCCAAGGGGGCATAACATCATCAGAAATCAAAAATCATAAAATCGAGGCATTTTTCAAAATCAACGACATCAGATAACAACTTTTTAAAATCGCAAATTGGGACATCAAAAGGGGATCAAAATTCATATTAGGGAATCATATTGAGTTATCATCATCAGTGGGGCAACATCATCAATTCATCAAATCAATCAGGTCAACACCAAATCATCAAATTGAGATCAGATATCATATTATTCTTTGAAACAACATGCTTCACACATTAATTCAAAGAGGGGCAAATGTATATGCCCAAAAATGATCAAAGAGAAAATATAATTAAATTCAAGCCATTTGAATTAATTAAATCAAATTTAATTTATTTTTTAATTGAATTAACATTTGATTATATAATGCATTAATTAATTAATTCCAACACAATCATATATCATACGTGGCTAATTTTGATTAATTCATTTGAATTAGTTCCTCCTAAAATGTCTCACCTATTGTTGGCAAGAGACACTGCATAGAAGGAAAATTATGAATGAAAGTTTTCATTGATGGAAACTACATGGTGTTTATACATGGTATACTCATGCGTGACATCATTGGAGCCCTTACAAGAAGTCATCTGATTATTTAACTAAGTTCGTACTGAAGACTAAAGTATACTGACAGGATACACATAAAGGTCCGGTGAGATCTACAGAGGAAAGATTTTGCAGTGCACATCTAGGGGAAGTATAAGGGATATGTGCATATGGTTCTCACAAAATTTGAAGGTATGATGATATGATTTGACAAAGTTATGAAGATCTAAGAAGTCATTCTTAACAGTTAACAGAGTCTCGGGCCGACATGATGATAAATCCTTGTGAGCACATTGGAAATTATAATTGTTGCTAACTTTGATAATTCAAATGTTTATTCGACATAAGGTACCCATCTATTTTGATTTTTGTTGGAGGGAAACTCAAAAATTGAGGATTTAGCTGACTTGATAAAACATTTTACTTTTATGAAGAGTGGTTTAGGGTAAGTCTGCTTGTTGATCAAATCCTATGGTGCAGCCTATTTAATGAACTAATTTGGGTTTTGTAAGGTGGTAAGATGATATTTGATCTTTTTTTATGGTTGAAAAACCATAGAGAAGAATGAAAGACATGATTTTGAGAAGCTTTACATAGATCTGATATTTTGGAAGTAAAGAAAAAGGTAACAGGGTAGTCAGGTTTTGGGTTGTGGATCAAATCTATATTTGAGCTTACAGGGAAATGTAATTAGACATTAGAAAATGTTATTGTGGTAGTTCAACAAGTGTGATATCATTGTAGTGATCAATTGTGTAAGGCAGTGAGTTTTTTCTAGGGTTGAAGCCCAAGGTATTTTGTTTTGAGCAGTGAGCTCTAGGCAATGAGAAAAATTGCATGTGCAATCCCCATATCAAATTATAAGGCTTTATTTCTACTAAGTATAGTCTTTGTGGGTGTCATCCCCATTGTGGTTTTTCCCTAATAGGGTTTTCTACAATAAAAAATTATTTTTTTTAATGTGTTATTGTAAGGTAAGAAAATAGAGATGAATGTTTGAGGGTTTGTGTTGAAATGTAGGGGGTAAATAAAATTTTTATTCCTCAGATATACAAATGAAGGATCCAAATTGATTAACCCAAAATGGAAGGATTAATGCATAAATGAATCGATCATTTGGAAATAAGAAAAAAAAGGAAGATCTTAAGTGCCCGTTTATTGATTTGAATGTGTTATAGATTTAGATAGATTGATAACCTTAATTAAAATGGATAGGAGAAATGTACTAACCTTGAAATTTTGTAGATCTAAAGAAGTTTTTTTCTAAATCCTGTGTTTAGTTTCTAGAAAATCTAAGACCGGATCTGGAATGGAAACGTAGAGATGAACAAAACCCAAAATTCTTTTTCCATTCTAACACAATTCTGATTTGTGCCCTCAAGTCAATGTCACCATTGACCTAGAATTTTTTATTGTGACCTAGGGTAGAATCGACCTAAAAACTCTCACACTGAAAATCTATTTTCAGATCCCAGAAGTTTTCTAAAAAGGGTATCTGAATCTATACTCCAATCTGCTGTTCCAAACCTGTACCTACAAGAAAAATGGATTGTTTATTGGGGGGGAGGGGTTTGCCTTGGTCAAACCCCAATTTTGGAATTAACCTCAAATTATAATTGAAGTTGCATAAGTAAAACAAAGTATATTAACAAATTCACCTTTCTTGTAGAAGTCCTTGTGGTGGATTCAAATCCGTTGATCCACAAGTATGTATGCACCAAAAAAGGATGTAGAATGTAGAATGTCTTCAATCAATTACTTTTAGATCTTCAACACCAATCTTGAATGGGTTCTTGAATAGGAAGAGGCTTGGAGGAATGTGGATGGAGAAATCTTCAACAAGAGGGCTCCATGGAGCTTTAATCCTTCAATGACCACCAATGGATCTCCTTGATGAAAATGAGTGCTTGAGAAGTGCTTGAGAATGGATGAATGCTTCAATGGATATGTGGATTTCTTAAAATCTTGCTTCTTCACCTTTGGATCTTGCTCTTCAAGTCTTGAGCTCTTGTGATTATCAAGTCTAAGATTGTTCTTGCTTGTGGTTAGAGAAAATGAGAGGAGGAAGCTTCATTTTATATAAAACTAGGGAACAATCTTCTAGAGAGGCCTAAATAGGAGAATTAAATTCTAATTGGACCCATTCCCCTAGAATATGACCTATATTAAATATAATTTAACATTTGTTGTTTTGAAGACCGAAACAGCCGACCCGGAAGCAAGAATTAACTTTTTCCAAAGACCGACATCTGGAAACCCTAAAATTTTGAAATTTGAATCCCAGGCCTGGAAAAGGTTTATTGTGACCTAGGTCAAGGTCAATAATAACCTTGACCCAAAAAGTTTGACCTGGACCTTGAGTTCAAAGTCCCAGTTTTTCAGTCTGGGGTGTCAGAAATAGGTCAGAAAAAGTGGAAATGGGGCAAAACAGGGGAAAAAATCCAGATCCAAGTTAGGAACCCATTCAAGGTGCTTGACATGACCCCAAACACTTACTCTGAAGGATAAACTAGTCTACAATGCAAGTGCTTCCATTTTCTGACTATACATTTAGCCCCCACTTTAGCAAGAGTATGGACTCGATGCAAACTCTTGGTAAAGGTGATCATAAAGAACAGATAATCTTATTGGAATCAAAAGGGACAAAGGAATCCTCAAGCCCCCAAGGGACTTAAGTCTTTATCAACCCTAAGATCATGATAAGAGAGACATCACCTAGTTAAGGAGAAAGAGAGAGAGGGTGTGGTTGCCTCGCCCAATGAGAACTTATGTCCCATTGTGAACCACACAAGGAAAAAGTGCAACTGGGAAGATGGAGTTGAACTGCCTAGTGAATGTGGCTACTCACTAGTCAACACATCAGGGAGATCCGTTCTTAAGGATACCTTCCTACATTAAGGGATCAAAATATTGTAAATTGAAACTGGAGGGATCAAGAGATCTATGTAAATTTAAACTAGAGGGATCAAGAGATCCTAAAAAGTAAAATATCCATGTTTTAAGGATTAGTCTTTAATCCATAAAGGGAAAAAGGTTTAAGTTTTGAAAATATTTTGAACGTTCGTGTGTGCAAAAAGTGCGTAGAGTGTATGCCCCCACATTAAAGTCATTTCTAACACTTTAACAGGAGCAATGGCTTTGACGGAAACATAAACAACTCTACTGATTACATTTCCACTATGAGATGCCCCCAAATGAAGACAAATCAAGGGAAATATCACATAAACAAACAAAGAACACATAAGGGATCTACCTACTATGGGGTTAGTATGATCATAAGATAACATGTACATATAGATATTATTCCCCAAAGAAAGTAGAACTACAATCACAATGGAGGAAAGAAAACTCAAGAGTTACAAAGAAGAGTCTTTTTGGACCACAACATGGAGACCAAAAAGAATCAGTGCTACCATGTCGCAGATCCAAGCGGACTACACAAGGAAAACATTTACGAACAATAGCACAAGTACAACATAACATAAAAACAACATATAGAAGATTAAAGATACATATAGAGGAATTACACAACAGGTTTGATTCATTTATCACCT
The DNA here is from genome assembly GCA_018584345.1 of Thuja plicata. Lineage (NCBI taxonomy): Eukaryota > Viridiplantae > Streptophyta > Pinopsida > Cupressales > Cupressaceae > Thuja > Thuja plicata. The sequence goes on along the minus strand of MU223281.1, from coordinate 4,101,651 downwards.
TGCACCAACAAAGTAACAAGGGTCTATAAAAGATTCTAACAAACATTTAGCAAACACATTACGGGAGAAGAACAGTACAACATGCAAACACATAAAGGGATACCATGAAGGATAAGCCAATCAAGCACATTGCCTACTCTCCCCATCTCAGTTTATATCATTTAGGTAAGGTGGGAAAGTCGCAAGAGGGACTAAATCCAATACAGTAGGGATAATAGCCAGTTCCAAACAAGGATCCTCTTGAGAATTGTGTTTCTCGATACTAGGTGTAGTCGTCAATTGAGTTGAAATCATATGAGGTAAATCAATATCAAGATCAATGGTCTCATATTCATCACTAAGATCAATAGGATCATCTAGAGTATCCTCCTCATCAAGATTATTTAAAATGGGATCTAAGATGTGAATACAATCATCATACTCGTTCATCTTAACATAATTGTGAATATTAACTTCTTCCAACACATCAGGCATAGGTTGGTCAAAAGAAGGTAAAGAATTTTGAATGACAGAAGCACGGGCCCTAGCATTAGCTCTATTCTTCTTACGACGTTCATTAGAAGATTTATTACATTTTGCTTTGTTTGACACGTGTAGAGAACTAGGAGGAATAGCAACCGGTTCCTTCACAGGATCAATAGGAGGATTGGTAAGATTCACAGTAGGCTGAGAAGCGACACTGGGAAATTGAGTAATAGAGCTATTAGTAATGGATAAAGGAGGTATAGAAGGAGTGGGAAAAATACCACAGTTAAGATCTATCTAAGGCATGCTTAACTCGACAATCTTGCGATGTTTATAAGCTTGATATGAATGAAAAATTTTGTCAGGGTGAGGAGGACATGAATTAGGTAATGAAGGCCAAAAGAAATCAAGAGTAGCACAATCTCTAGGCCTAGAAGGTTGATACAAACTATGATTAATCATTTTCACTTCTCCATTATGAATGAACTTGAGACATTTATGAATAGGAGAAGCAATAGCATGCATAGAAGTTATCCAAGGCAAACCAAATTTGACTTGAAATTTATCAGAAGTAGGAATGACAATGAAAGTAGTATCTACAACCTTGCCACAAAGTTCAACGGGGAAGTTAATAAAAGAAAGTGTAGGATAGAGAAAACCATTATAATTTTGGATCCATGCATCTGATGGATCATAGTAATCATGTTGTAGGTTTTTCATAAAAAGGTTTTCCTTAGTAATAAAATTTATTAAAGATTTTGGATCAACAAGAAAACCATGCATAGGTATCTTAGAAATCCTAGCATAAATATAAAGGGGACCATCGGGAGCCTTAATAGTCTCAGAATCATCAAAGGTAATTGAAAGTTCCCAAGGTCGCTTATCATTAGTTTGTTTCTGAGGTTTAGGTGGAACTTGAAGTTGAGGTGGAGGAGAAGGATCTTGAATAGTAGGTTGAGAGGAATCAATGCACTCCACATGATTAACAATGTGATTAAGATCATCCATCTTTGAATCGTAAACAATATCCACAGAAGATGGTTGAGCGATGGTATTAGTATCATGTGTAGGTAAAGGATTCATATATATTTGAAGGTTTTGATGAGGAGAGACAGATTTTTTCCCATTACCGTCAAAATTATCAACACATAAAGCATTATAATTAATTAAGTCTTGAACTTTATGCTTTGGAGAATAACATTTTTCAGTATCATGGCCATTCTGGCGATGGTATTGGCAAAAAGCTTTAGAATCAAAGGATTTTGAAGCTATTGTAGTAGGAAGGAGAGGTTGAATAGGAAGCAAGGTAATCATATTAGCACTTAAAAACCTACTCATAATAGAGTGTAAAGATTTAGAGAGAGGAGTAAATGTACGATTCCTACAGAAAGCAGTGGATGCAGAAGTGACATTGTGAGATGTAACAACAACTTGATCAGCAACCGCATTCGTATGTTTATTAATCTTGATATAGTTGTTAGGTTTCTAAAATTTATTAGGATTAGGAGCAGTTCCACTCTTATCAATTGGAATAGGAGCCATTGGAGTGTTGCTCTCAAATTGACTCACTTGTAATTGATAATGATGAAGTGTTGCACAAAGTTGTTGAAAAGAGGTAAATTTAGTAAGCAAAATCTTATCTCTAATATCCTTTTGTAAATTTGAAATAAACATATGTTGAGTATCCATATCAGGAATAGGATAAGAAATCTAAGCATACAAATGCTTAAATCTACCAATGAATTCAGTCAATTTTTCCTTAATGTTTTGTTTACAATGCATTAAATCAATTAAGGAAACTTGTGGACCAATGTTATTTTAAAATTGTTGGATGAAGGTATTAGCAATTTTAGGAAAAGAATCAATGGAATAAGGAGGTAAAGAAAAATACCATTGCAAATCCTTATCACGAAAAGTTCTAGCAAACAGTTTAGCTAAAATCCTATGGTCATGAGCATAATCACTACAAAGGATTTGAAATATTTTAACATGAGTAACAGGATCGCCTTTACCATTGTAATTCTCAAGATGAGGCATATTGGCTTGCTAAGGGACAGTAGCATGAATAATGTCTAAGGATAAAGGACTACCCATGTCACATGTAGGAATGCTAAACTTGGATTGAGTTAAGGATGCAAGTTGTTGTTGTAAAGATGACACAGTTTGAGCCAAACTAATAATTGTGGAATCATTAGGAGACATGGGTGGCATAGAAATATTAGGCATGCTAGGAAAAGTGTAGGAAGTGGGAGGAATGGAATATACAACCGGTGGAACACTTGGAACCACAGTTGGAAGGGGATTAGAATAATTAAAAGGCACACTATGATATGAAGGTTGTGAGGTAGGTAGACATAACGGTGGAACACTCACAGGAATAGATGAAATTGGGAGATATGTAGTCATCAAAGGAGGAGTTTAAGTAGGAATGCTAGGTAAAGGAATAGAAGAAGGTCCCTCACTAGTGATAGGTGGAGTGAATCCTAGATCTTGAGCCTCTTGAGCTAAAGGTTTAACATTTAAATGCACAATATGAGTGATACCACGCAAGAGATTAATACCTTGATCATTATAACAAAAGAATTTATTAAGAGCCTTTATAGCTTGGATGGAATCTTGATTATGGTTTTCTTGAATAAGCCAATTTCCCATTTTAACAAGTTTGGTTGAAAGTTTCTGCACTTGTTCAGGAGGAACTCTTAAAGCATCATCCTCATCATGAGATGAGTGAGAAGAGTTATGCTCCATAGAAGGATTGGAATCATGAGTGATCAAATTGTCATTTGGGATCCTAAGGAAAGGATAGGAAGACTCAAGATCAAAGGAATCCATAAGTCTATGGCTTCTTCTAACTGGGATACTATAAGTAGGACTAGAAGTGGTAAAGCTCATACACCAATGCAATGCAAATGATCTAATTTAGGAAACAAAGAGTTTGATTTTAATTTTTGAAATGTAAATGCAAGATCATAAAAGAAAGCTAATATAATATGCATGCAATATCTAACATAAAAGATGTAAATCTAACACCAAAAAGAAAGAGTTGTCTATCGCGAGTTCATCAAAATGTAAGGTAAGAAAATAGATATGATTTGTTTTAGGGTTTATTATTATTCTACCTTACATTTAAATATGTGTGTTGTGTTGAAATTTAGGGGTAAATAAAATGATCTCCTTTTATTCCTTAGATATAAAAATGAAGGATCCAAATTGATTAACCCAAAATGGAAGGATCAATGCATAAATGAATCAATCATTTGGAAATAAGAACAAAAAAGGAAGATCTTAAGTACCCATTTATTGATTTGAATGTGTAATAGATTTAGATAGACTGATAACCTTAATTGAAATGGATAGGAGAAATGTACTAACCTTGAAATTTTTCAGATCTGAAGAATGTTGTTTTTGGAAGCATGTGTTGAGTTTATGGAAAATATGAGACCAAATATGAAATGGAAACGCAGAGACGAAAAAAACCCAGAAATATTTTTCCATTCTGACCCAGTTCTGATTTGTACCCTCAATTCAATGTCACCATTGACCCAGAATTTTTGATTGTGACCTAGGGAAGAATCAACCTAAAAAGTCTCAGACTGAAAATCTATTTTTGAATCCTAGAAGTTTTCTGAAAATGGTATCTGAATCTGTACTCCAATCTATTGTTCCAAACCTATACCTGCAAGAAAAATGGATTGTTTTTTTGGGGGGAGGGGTTTGCCTTGGTCAAACCCCAATTTTGGAATTAACCTCAAAGTATAATTGAAATTTCATAAGTAAAACAAATTAAATGAACAAATTCACCTTTCTTGTAGATGTCCTTGTGGCGGATTTGAATCCGTGTATCCACAAGTATGTATGCACCAAAAAGGATGTAGAATGTAGAATGTAGAATGTAGAATATAGGATGTCTTTAATCAATTTCTTGTAGATCTTTAACACCAATCTTGAATGGGCTCTTGAATAGGAAGAGGCTTGGAGGAATGTGGATGGAGAAATCTTCAACAAGAGGGCTCCATGGAGCTTGAATGGATCTCCTTGATGAAAATGAGTGCTTAATAAGTGCTTGAGAATGTATGAATTCTTCAATGGCTACTTGGCTTGCTTCAAATCTTTCTTCTTCACCTTTGGATCTCACTCTTCAAGTCTTGAGCTCTTCTGATTATCAAGTCTTAGATTGTTATTGCTTGTGGTTAGAGAAAATAAGAGGAGAAATCTTCCTTTTATATGAAACTAGGGAACAATCTTCTAGAGAGGCCTACATAGGAGAATTAAATTCTAATTGGACCCATGCCCCTAGAAGAGGACCTATGTTAAATATAATTTAAAATTTGTTGTCTCGAAGACCGAAACAGCCGACTTGGAAGTGGGAATTAATTTTTTCCAAAGACCAACATTTAGAAACCCTAAAATTCTAAAATTTGAATCCCAAGCCTGGAAAATATCAATTGTGACCTAGGTCATGATCAAGGTAAACCTTGACCCAAAAAGGGTGACCATGACCTTGGGGTCAAAGTCCCAGTTTTTCAGTTTGGGGTGCCAGAAATAGGTCAGAAAAAGTGGAAATGGGTTAGAATAGGGGAAAAAGCTAGATCCAAGTCAGGAACCCATTCAAGGCACTTGACATGACCCCAAACCACTTACTCGAAAGGATAAACCAGTCTACAATGGAAGTGCTTCCATTTTTTGACTATACAGTTATGTAGATTTGTAGATCAATACTTTACGTTCCTGCATGCTTACACTTCAAGATTAAATATTATTATGTGTTGCAAGTTCTTATAAGCTCAAAAGTTGTTTTAAAATGGGTTCAAAATCTTATTGTTAAAATCTTGAATCTATAGAACACTAATTCACCCCTCCACCCCCCCCCCCCCCCCCCNTAGAACACTAATTCCCCCCCCCCCCCCCCCCCCCCCCACTTTCATTGTTCCTTCATATTAACAATTGGTATTAGATCATTGGTCCCTTGAAGGAAGCCTAACAACTTGAGGGTGATATCTGAATGAACAATGGAATCTAGTTTGAAAAAGCATCTCATGTTAGCACGTGATGTAATGGATCAAACTAAAAGAGAAATAAGAGAGGCTAAAGAATTAATTGTAAGGCTCAAAGCACAAATAAATAAATCCAAGAAAAGGAGATCAGAACTTTGTGGGAAACTGCAACAAAAGGAGTCAAAAATTTTAGATGACGGACAACTAAGCCATGATCTAAAAGAGAGAACTGTAGAATGTGAGAAGGTCAGAACAAAATAATGCTAACTTGAAGCATGATATGGCATCAATAGTGATGAATATGACAAGATATATTGAAGATAGGAGTAAAATAAAGAAAACTTGGAACAATCCTTGAAAGAGAGATTTGAGGAACGCAACATGCTTGTTGCAATTTTACAAGATGCAAAGGACCTTGAAGATGAACCGAGAACTGAACTTGTGATTTCAAATGACTATAAATAAAAATTCATGGAAAGCTCAGCTAAGCTAGACTCGTTTCTTGAAAGTCAAAGAAATCCAAGTGATAGAAAAGGTCTTGGATATGAAGAAGGAGAAACTTCAAAATCTACATCTAGGAAGCCTAGATATGACATAAAGATGAAGAAGAGGCCAACTATAAGATAGCCTAATGCTCAGAAAAATGATGGTAAGTGTTTTATCTATCATAAATTTGGTCATAAAGCCATGCATTTTAGAAACAGAATGAATCAAAACAATATGTACTTTATTGGTCAATGTTTTAAATGCAATAAATATGGTCATAAGGCAAGTGAGTGCAGTAATGTTGTAAGGAACTTGTCTTCCCATATAGGTAATACAAAGTGTTTATATATAATGATTTTGGGCATGTTTCTAAGAAGTGTGAAATAAATAAAAGACAATTGATAAATATAAATGGTCAAAGGAATGTTGTTTTATATAGGTGCAACAAATATGGGCACTATGCAAAATATTGTCGAACCAAGATTATATACAATAGCTCAATGAACAGAGGTAGAAAAAGATACAAAAATATCAAGGAAAAAAAAATAGGAAAGGCTAAAGTATCAGTTGAATAGGTGTGCAAGTAAATGAAGAAAATATGGGTTAAGAAGAGTCAAAGGGAACAATCTGAGAGGTCCACGGTAGGATCTGAAGTTACCAACTCAACTAAAAATTGAAAATAGGGCTTTGGCCTAGGGGAAGAAAATTTTCTAAATCGATTGAAATCCCCTGAAGAATTTAGTGCTTTACCTTTTCAAGTATGGGAATTTTAGAGAAGGATAGGGCAGAGGTATTGCATATTTCACTGAAGGACTTTAACAAATTTTTAGGGTGCACAACATAATATAAAGCTTCAGTCAGTAAACCAGTGTTCAAAGGTGAAATTAAGGTATAACACATTTATTGCACCACTTAATTAAAAAAAATACATAAAAGGTGGAAATCAATCTTTATTTGTAATGGACCATTCAAAAGAGGAAACAAGGAGGCAACTCACACATAATACAAAGGCGATTAGAAGGATTTTTTGATCACTCGCAAGGAAACGCTTACTCTATGATAAGAAGGTATTTCACTTGTCCAGTTATGTTGATATAAAAAAATACCTTGCCCCAAATTCAAAAAACATCCATATAAATTCATGGAAATTGATCCTAAGGTTGCATTGGCTAGTGTACCCTAAGGAGTTATACATGTTGAGGATGTAAGGGCATATGTGCATTTAAATTTAGAGGATTTATGGAAAAATTAAATCAAGGAACTATACCTTACGAAGTTGATGGGAGAATATGGAGGAGTTAAACCATAATTTGGTGCCCTGGAAGAGAGGAAGTTTGCATAGTTCCCATTATTTCTAGTTTTGGTTGAGGAGGAATGGATAAGATACATATTTATTAGGATTCATGGTTAATTGATATGGTTGGGCCAACCCATAAAGATTACAAAGGAAGTAATAGATAAAGTCACAGTTTTGTGGTCCACGGGAGGAATTTCAGCTCTAAAAACTGTCAAAAATAGAAAAGTGTGTGATGCAACTAGTGCAATAGTATACAATAGAGGGATTACTATCAGTAACATAAGAGATGATGATGTGATTTTTTCTACCATGGTCATTGATACAAGATATACCACTCTAGTAGAGAAAACACGGTCTTGGGAACAACCATCTACACAACATATCAAATGTTGAGAGAAATAAAAGATTATGACCTTTGTGAAGTCTTGAGGGGATAGTTGATGGAGAACCTAACTAGCTCAAAAAGGACAATAAGAATATATTTAAGTTTGGTAGACTCATATTCTATATATTCTTCTACTTCTTGAAATAATTCCCAAGGGTAGGTCCTACTAATTGGTCTAGAAAAGGTTTGGTAGCCTTTCAAATCAAAAAAGTTATGAGTAATATGACTGATGAAATGAGAACCACATCTCTTTGGGAATATTTCAAGAAATTTCAGTAGAAAATACATGAGAGGGAAAGAGTTCACAAATATATTATTGAAAAATATGAGGATATATGCTTTATGGTTAACATTGATGAATGCCTAATGGAGGTGGTCTAACCTAGAACATCTTGGGTGATGAAAATGGTTTATGAGGTGGAAAAACAAATTATGGACTTGCATGCAAGGGAATTAATGAGAAAGGACTCGAGGTGCATAGAGATTTGAAAGCACCTGATGTTGTAGAAAGGATAAAGAAAAAATTTGACATAGTAAAAGAATTTCTTGAATTTTATCTTTAGAAGGTTGCAGAAGGAAATACACCTATTAAAGTGGGAGAATCAAGTTTTGTCCCAATTCAAACTACTAGCAGGCAGACAAGAAGTTCAACAATGTCCAAACCACAAATACCCACTCCAACAAGAGAGGTGGAGAGGAAGAAATCAGACAAGAAAAGTGATAAAAATAAGAAAGAAGAGTCTAAGAGACAATAGGAAGAGAAGTAGAAAAAGGAAGAAGAGGAAAATATTATTAAGGATGATGATGAAAGGACAAACTCTGATGAAGTTTTAAAGAAACTTAATACGCACAATTCAAATGAAGCATCCAAACTTACAAAGACAAAACCTTCTAGTGCAACTCAACAAGTAAGTAAAGAAACCAAGTTGGAATCTGATAAACTAGGTATGTTTGTAAATAGAATGGTAAAGGTTATTACTTTTAATGGTAACCTAAGACCAGTAAATAAATTCTTTCATAAGTTAGAGAGTGAAGGGAAGAGAGTAATTGAAGAGGTTTTTTTCAAATACATGTACAAGTTCAAGAAAGCTTTGATTGAAATTTCAATATAACTTCCAAAGTATTTATATGATATCCTAGATTCAAGGAAGAATGTAGCCAACAAGAAGGATAGAGAAATAAGGAAACAAGCTATAATTGAACTTTACCCAGTAATATCAGTTGAAGAGATGAAGGACTTAATGAAGAAAGTAGAGCCATCTTTTAGAAGTAAAAGAAGAACAAACAGGTTGATGGTTGGTGAAATAGAAGATGTAATCAAAGAAACTAAAAAGATAATGAAGAAATTATTGCAAAAAGAGAATCCAATAGTGCTCACTAAACTCCAAAAGGGAAGTACATGTAAACAAACTGAGTTGCCAAGTATGCAATTACAAGATGACGTTAATACGAAAGATATTCTAAATTTGGAATAAAAAATAGGTATAGGTACAAAATGTAAGGCCCACCCCATTTCCACCTTTCCCTCGACACTTCAATGTCGGAGGATTAAGGGGTGTTGTAGTATCTGGATGATTGGTAAATCCCTACCAGAATTGTACCTCGGGATAGACCTATCTATTGTACCTTCATATCAGTACCTATTTTAGTGTCGCAATGACAGAGGTTATATCTCTAGGTTGTTAATTGTGTAAGTGAATCTTGGATGTAGTATGTTACCCTGCGGATCATAGATCCAACTAGACTATTAAGGGTCCATTGAGTACTTTTGTCGAAAGGATTAGATTCAAGAAGT
>MU223281.1:4070005-4088278 GCA_018584345.1 Thuja plicata | reverse complement strand
GATTATATTATTAATCGATATATTATAAGTATAGTAACTAATTAATAAATATAATAATTAATTAATATATATCATATTTATCAATTAATACCATAAATATTATTGAATCATAAACTTTGATAATATTAATCATAAACTAATGTTACCTTTGAGAGTATTAATTGGTTAAAAGTACATTGATTAAATGGGTATGTTGTAATTATAAATTAAATTAGTAATTATTCATTGGAAAACAAATATTGATGTAAACGTCAAATTAAATTTTATATTTATTATTTCCATAAATGGACCCCACAATTTTAGAATCATATTGGCTTGATATGTACCCTATTGGGATATGGTTAACCTATTCTTTGAATGACGTAAACTATAACATTCAATTCCTCCTAGATAACCTATAAGCTTTTTAGATCGATGATCAACGATCTTCTTCGATTATATCGATATCATCTAGCATCATATGGTTTCAACTTTGTTGAGGTTGATCGCCAGAGTCTTTTGTGACCACGTCATTGAATCCTCTTTTCCGCAACTTCAACGTGGAACTTTTTCACTTTAAAAAAAAAATTTGTTGGTTGTGTTTTGACCCGAACTTTTGGGCATCACACAAAAGAAGTACTAGAGATGGTGATAGTACAAATTAATGTGACTGATCAAGGTACATTACTCAAATAGGTCACAGTCAACACCAAGGGGAAAGGCATAGTGACAGGTAGTGAGAATGCATCACAAGAAGTACAAGCTAAGAAAAATAAGGTAAGGACTGATAAAAAAAAGGTATATCCTCTAAACCTTATGTTACTTTCATAAGATGGAGAACACAAGGAGGTAGAGATGAACAAAGAATAAGTATAGGAGGGGTTTGAAGGCATTATATTTTTCCATTAGTATACTTAGAGAAAAACATGATCTGCACCATCGGTTTACTCTACACCGACAGACAGGGCACAACACTATCCGACGCCAAGGTTACCCGAAAAACACTGTTAAGTGTTATCTGATGACAAAAAGGTAAAATAAACCCGACGAGTAACAATAGTGCTACCCAATGGAATAGAAAAGAGAGGAACACGATAGATATAGGGAACCCAACAAACAGTTCAATCAAGGAACGCCAACAGACTTCAAGTTCAAATCGACGACCAAGAACCGATAGTAAGTTACATCCCACAAAAAGTGGATCTGACTTTCCACGTCAAATAAATCACTGAAGTTGTATTTATATCTTCTTGATTTTCTTTTAAATCCATTATGTGTGGAGGAAGCAATCTATTTACTATTTTTTTAATTAGTTTTACTATTTTAAAACATGCAAACTAAAGATCAAGGTCAAGTTGTAAACCTTGGATTTGAGAGTTAACATTGTAAAACATGAATTTCAAGATAGGTCAAATACTTGTATAAATAGGTGCTCAATCCATTGAGAATAGTTGTTGTTCAATGAAGATAGTAGCCACAGAGAGCAACTAGAGACCAGACAGAGAATTCATGCAAAAGGACAGAAACATAATCAAGTCAGTTTGAAGAACAGAACAGAGCCTACCGACGAGAAGAGAAAAGGTATTCATCAATCACTTAAGGTGATATTATTATTGTAAGAACTTTAATGGATCTGTAAATCAGCAATAGTAGATTGCATACAGTCAGGTCAATATTTGTACTCATTCTAACAAGTGTAGTACACATATGAAATCCTTTCAAGAAAGGTGGGCTTAACCGTCCTATTATAAATCTCATAACTGAGTGCACACTTATATCAGTGTTGCTAAAGCTCTTACAGAGTAGATCTTAACAGGTCTCCACCTTAATACTCCTAACAAGGTAGATCATCAGAAGTGATCAAATTGTAAGCCTTAACCGGCTCCCTTCCATTCTATAGATAGTGAAGTTTTGTGGGTGCCATCCCCACCGCAATTTTTACTTATTAACAGGAGTTTTTTGTGATACCATACCTTGTGTTATGTGTTTATCATTTTCATGAATGTTTCTATGACTGTTGACAACTATTAAAGATAGTGAACAAATAATACATGCATAAGAAAGAATAACAATAACAATTGGTAATGCAGAATTGAATGATTACTAATGATCAATTGCGAAAGGTGTTAAAAGTTTTAGAGGTACTGATTCACCCCTCCCCTCTCAGTACTACTTCCCATTAATTCCAAAAATTGGTATCAGAGCAGTGTCTCTTCTTGGAAATCTTAAAGGCTTAAGAGTAAAGATCATACAATGGAGAAGTACAAACTTGATAAGAACATTGAGAACAAAACACTTGAGATACAGATGTTCTATGAATAGTATAAAGAAGCTAGAATCAAGATGAGAGAGCTGTCAAATGAGAGAAAAGGTATGGCTACCCAGAACAATGAAAAAGACTATCAAGAAGAAGAGATTCCAGATTTCTTTGAATCTTTAGGATCAAATGCAAGTAATACATCAGATACATCAGAAGAGAACATCACAAATCTAAAGGAGATCAATCAATATCTGACAGAGAAAATAAAGATGCTGCAAATCGATCAAGAGAACCAGATGGTAAGAATGATTGATGTGATGAGTTCTGATAGACAGGCTAAAACAAAAAGGACACTTGCCATTGATGATAGAAGGAAGATTACAGAGAAACTACAAGAAAAGGAAATGGAAATTCAAAGACATGTTGAGCATAACCATGATCTCACAAATCAAATTATCCGTATGAGTCAAGAAGAAAATAGAATAAATGTGGAACTCATTCAAAGAATACAGATTATCGGTGAACTAAGAGAAGAAAATGAAAAGCTAAAATATGAGGTTATAATTCAGCAACAACATATTGAGATTATTAGAAAGGCTAAAGAAAGTAATAAAAGAATGGATGAATTTCTTGAAGGACAACAAAGAGTCAACAACAACAATGGTATAGGCTTTACCAAAAAGGGAGAATCATCAAACTCAAAGAATGTCTATGAAAATCCAAGACCAAGAAAGCTGACATGCAAGAATTGTGGAAAGAAAGGGCACACATCAAATGTATGTAGAGGTAAAATGAAAGTTATTCCTAAATCTACACCTCCATCTTCATTCATTGGATTTTGTCATAAATGTAACAAGAAAGGACATATGGCTTATGAATTCAAGAGCAAGATAGAACATCCAAAGAAGGAAACCTACATGGACAAGTACTGTCCTACATGCAAGATGAATGGGCACACATCTGAAGAATGTTGGAAAAAGAAAAAGTAAGCATGGAAGCCAAAAGGTAAAGAAGTTCCTTATCAACCAAAGAAAATTGGTAATCAATATGTATGGGATTACAACACTTGGATAAACTATACATCATGTGGTAGATATGGTCACATTACTGCAAACTGCATGAGAGCATGGACCAAAAGGTCTAGAGGCTGGTCAAACCCCGAAATGGCATGCTTACATTGTCATAAAGTTGGTCACCTCAAGAAATATTGCAAGGACCGATTGAAAAAAACAAGCACATATCCCAATGGAAACACCATTGAAGATATCTAGAGGGCAAGAGACAAAATGTGGATAAAAGCTTCAAGCAATGATGAAGCTGGACCAAGCAATGCAAATGGTGACACCCCATCCAATGGATCCGGTGACACCACCAACCCCACTTGAGCTGAACAAGTAAGTATGGAATTGCACTATACCAAGTTATATTTTGCATCAGTTCCATTATACAAATTGATAAATAGTCAAAATATGCATGAACCAAAGATGCATACTACTTTACTTGTTACAAATCTAAGAATACAACACCATCAATAAAAACTTACCGAAAATCATTGGTGAACATAATAATGAGTTGTTTACACTCACCAAAAATTGTTGGTCAACTAGTAAAAATGCTAAATTGCCAGTGTAACCCGACACCCATCGGTAAGAAAGCAAAGTTTAGAAGTTGTCATGATGGAATATCGATATCCCTCGGTAATAATAAAATGGTTAACAACTGCCCAAAGCATCATGTCTTCACTGATAATGATTTGAAATGTCCTCCTAACAAAACCCATCTTCATGTCCTGATGCGTCATTGAGCATTTATTGCAAAGACTTAGGTCAAAAAGTCTATAAATAGTCGACGGGACAACTTCATTTTTCACCCGCGATTTGAAGAGAAAGCACAGCAAAAACCAAGCGATTAAAGAGCAGAAAGAAAAAGTGTCCACAGATTGATTCAACACACAACAAATAGATCTTTCATCACTATTGCAAATTGAAGTAAGTACCAAAGGCACTGAAAGATTTCCATCATTGTTTTATCAAGAAAGCCCTAATTTCTAGAATACCATAAAAACTTGAAATACAATGGAAACCACCTCAAGAACCTCTAAGATCAAGAATGATAAGAGGAATGTGGTGAAGCTGATCAAGAACAGTACATGTGTAGAGATGAAATATAAGATCTGCCCAGAAATTACATCAAAACCTGATGAAACCGATGCATTTTCAAAAATTCCACCTGGGGTTTCGCTCATAGAAGACATTAGGTCTTATATTCACTGCAAGATCGCAGAGATAGGTGATCTTGAAATGGATGAAGCTTTTAAGAAGTTGTGTGATGCTGAAGGAAAACTAAAGGAAGAGCATAAACACTTGGAGGTCAAAGGGTTAACTAATGCCCTACATTTCCTGAGGGAATTCAAAATAGAATGGATAAGGTTAGTCTTGAGCAAAATGTATGACAACAAGCTATGGCTAGACCAACCCAAGAAAATAACCAAGGATTCTCTTCACAATGTCACTGGTTATCCAATAACTGACAAGCCTAGGGCACACAAGTATCCATCCATGAAAGAATTTGAAAAACTCACCAATGCAGAAGGAGACAACAGAGGTCTCAAAGTGAACACAATCACCGACAAAGAGCTAAAATTTGGTGCATGTGTTATTGGGTATAAAATATTTTAGGCTATCAAACTGAACAAAATTTCTACAATAGCAGTAAGCACAGCTTACAAGATGGTAGCAAAAGGAATTCAGATGGATCTGTGTGAGATCCTATTAAAAAAACTTGATGAGAACATGATCAAAATCAGGTCTGCAAAGACCAACACATGTAATTTTGGATCACTTATCATGTGTGTCTTTATCTATTTTCAATAATACTTTCCTTCAGTAGGAAAAGTAGTATGGGACACTACCAAAATGGTAACACATCAGATTAGTGGACTAATTAAGTCACTAGGAGACAATTTTGAGTATGTTATGTCTGTGTACTTCCTTAGGTTCAAGGAAAAGATGATGGAAAGAACTAGGATTCCTAAACAGCTAGTTGAAAAACATAAAGATGAGATATTTGTTATGGTAGACACAGATTACACCCATATCAAACCAGTTGTACCAAGAACAGCTTGGTTAGCACCATTAGACTATGAGATCAATATTGATCAAGCTACAAGTGCAATTGAGGTATTAATTAATGAGCCCATTAATAAGAAACAACCAAGGTTTGGAACATATGAAGAGGCCAAATCTAAGATAAAACAAGGCCTAAAAGTCAAGAAGACTATAAAAAAAAAGGATAAAATGGTTAAGAATATCAAGAAGATTCTATCGGTTACAGAGGAAGAACAAGATCAACAAGAGGAAACCAATAAATAGAGCACCATTGGTGAAGAAAAAGAAGAAAAGAAATTAGATATAGAGGCGACTGAATCTGATACACCTCCATCTCCACCTCCTATAAAGAAACAAAGGACAAGGAGTCAAATTACTGCAACCGATACCACACCACTTAAGAGAGGTCAAGTAAGGACCTATATGAGGAAGTAGCCAGCTAAAAGAACTAGACAATAAACTATCAAAACCACACCACTAAAGAAGAGGAAAAGGTTGGTTAGGAAAAAGGCTGACATGGATGACACTAAAGATGATGAGCCTGATGTAGTGAAGAAGAACTTCAGAAATCAAGCAGCTGATGAAGCTGCCAAATCCATTTCTACACATGGCACAATGACTGATAAGAAGATCAAACAATGGGATACACTAAACCCAGAGGATTAGAATAAAATACAAGAGGTAGTCATAAAATCAATTATCAAGAATAAGTATGCACCTGTAGAATTTATAAATATAATACCTAACGAGCTAGGTAAAAGAGTATACCAACAATGGTCATTTTCCTTGCAAACAGAGAGAAAAGAAAGAGAAATGGTACTTGTGATACTGATGCCTCCTGAATCCAAAGTTGAAGAAATAAAATAAGTACTAAAGAAACACTCAAGTAAATTTGTAGCCAAAATAAGGGCATACAAAGTACTAGAGAACAAGTTTATAGAACTGAATTCAATGAAAAAAACTAAATGGAGAAAACTCTTAGATCTACCAGGAGAGTCAACAAGTGGTGAGAAATAATTACTTATCACAAACACACCTCATAGAGAGGAGGAGTCTGACAATGCAAGTCCTCAACACATTGCTCTGGACAATACTGAAAGTGACAATGGGCCTATAAATGTAGACACAGTCATAGATGATATCATCCAAGACATCACTAACTATGACTCAAACAAAGATCCACAGAAGAAAGATGATGTCATATTTATAACACTTAAGGATCAACAAATCCATCAAGAATTCCAGACATCAAATGGTAAAATAGTTAACATTGCTGATGAAAAAGTGCAGGACACTTCAATCATGGACTCAAAAGTACCAGACCCTATAGAAGAAACACAAAAAGATGAGGATGGAACTGCTAACAAGGCTCAAACTGATGAGCAGGACACCACTATTGACAAAGCCCAAGCTACAACTCAAAGTAACGTGCTTGTCTTAATGAAGGAAATAAACATACTAGAGGGAAATGATGGATCTAATGAAAAAAAAAAAACACAACCGAGGACAAGGGTGATGGAGAAGCTAAAGAAACCACTGATACAACTATAGAGAAAGCTGCAACCGATGATCAAAAAGATACTTCTACTGATCAGAATAAGAAAGAAACTCAAAAGGAAACATGGGAAAAATCAACAGAGAAAGGTGAAGAAGGAAAGAAGGATGAGTTGGAGAAGAAATCATAAGTTGTTACCTTAATAAAGAAATTGTGCACTTTAGATCAACTCACTCAGGAGTATACCGACAAGATAGAAAAAATAGATGTTGATCTTCAGTCCAGTGCACAAAGTCTCACCAACACAGAAGAAACAATTGAATTGCGCAATGAACAAGTCATATAGGCTAGGAAACAGAGGCAAGACATACAGTTTGCAGAGATGAAGTACAGAGATGAGGTAAATGCGCTCCAAGTTAAGCTCTTACCAACACTTACACTCCTGAAACAACATATGACATAGGCAAATACTCTAATTGCCACCCCGGAAATGTTTGTCCTCGATAGCATTTATGATATGCACGCAAGGCTAGAGCTACAACACATGGCACTAGAACATCTGAAAGAACAATGGGAGAAAATGCTTGAAGATATAAAAACAACCCATTCTAACATATTTGACACATTGTAAGTTGCACATTTTTGTCACAATTTTGGCATATTATAAGTTGTACATTTTTGTCATTAGTATCAAAGAAAGGGGGAATTTTGATATGTTCATTCACCTCAGTTAAAAGGAGAAAATCATATGTATAGTAAAAGAAAGGGGAAATAATATACATACAAAGAATGAATAGTATACATGTACATATACATATACTATACCAGTGCACACAGTTAGGGGGAGTCATATTGTGACAAGGATATAAACATGGTGTGTACATACTAAACACTTCATTATTATACACATATCAATTTTTGATACTAATGTCAAAGGGGGAGATTGAAGGCATTATATTTTTCCATTAGTATACATAGAGAAAAACATGATCTGTACCATCGGTTTACTCTACAATGACAAACAAGGCACAACACTATCCGATGCCAAGGTTACCCGAAAAACACTGTTAAGTGTTATCCGATGATAAAAAGGTAAAATAAACCTGACGAGTAACAACAGTGCTACCCGATGGAAAAACAAAGAGAGGAAATTGACAGATATAGGGAACCTGATATCAAAGAATGTTGACAAACTTCAATTTCAAACCGACAGTCAGTTACATCCCGAAAAAAGTGGATCTGACTTTCCACGTCAGATAAATCACTGAAGTTGTATTTATAGCTTCTTGATTTGCTTTTAAATCCATTATGTGTAAAGTAATGTATTTACTATTGTTTTAATTAGTTTTACTATTTTAAAACATGAAAACTAAAGATCAAGGTCGAGTTCTAAACCTTGGATCTGAGAGTTAACATTGTAAAACGTGAATTTCAAGATAGGTCAAATACTTGTATAAATAGGTGCTCAATCCATTGAGAATAGTTTTTGTTCAATGAAGATAGTAGCCATGGAGAGAAACTAGAGGCCAGACAGAGAATTCATGCAAAAGGACGGAAACAAAATCAAGTCAGTTTCAAGAACAAAATAGAGGCTACTAACGAGCAGAGAAAAGGTATTCATCAATCACTTAAGGTGATATTATTATTGTAAGAACTTTAATGGATCTGTAAATTAGAAATAGTACATTGCATACAGTCAGGTCAATATTTGTACTCATTCTAACAAGTGTAGTAAACATATGAAATCCTTTCAAGAAAGGTGGGCTTAACCATCCTATTATAAATCTCATAACGAAGTGCACACTTAAATCAGTGTTGCTAAATCTCTTAATAGAGTAGATCTTAATAGGTCTCCACCTTAATACTCCTAATAGGGTAGATCATCAAAAGTGATCAAATTTTAAGCCTTAATTGGCTCCCTTCCATTCTGCAGATAGTGAATTTTTGTGGGTGTCATCCCCACCGTAGTTTTTACTTCCTAACAGGATTTTTCTATGATACCATATATTGTGTTATGTGTTTATCATTTTCATGAATGTTTCTATGACTATTGATAACTATTAAAGATTGTGAAAAAACAATACATGCATAAGAAATAATAACAGTAACAATTGGTAATACATAATTGAATGATTACAAATGATGAATTGTGAAAGGTGTTAAAAGTTTTAGAGGTACTGATTCACCCCTCCCCTCTCATTACTACTTCCCATTAATTCCAATAGGGTTAAAAAAAAGGGGGCAATAGATATTGTTCAGGTAGTGCAAGACCTTATGTCAAATGAGACATCTGAGATAGATACTGAATTGAATAAAGGACCAATAGATTTATTTGCTCTATCCCCTGTCCAAAAGATCAAACTAGCCCAAGTGGCACAATCTCAAACTAGGGAGGAGATTCTCAAGAATCACCTTGAAGACAGAAAAATTGTGGAGGAGGCATCAAAAGTATTGGAAAACTTGATGAAAAATTATGTCAAAGATGAATCATTAAGTCCATTAGACCAATTCATAAGTCTACTTAGTGCAATAAAAACTCAATTCAAATCACTTGAACATGTTACAGAGGTAAAAGAAAAGAGGGAGGCCAATGCTAAAATGTTTGAGGAATTAAAGTTGATACTTGCACATGAAAAATCACTATTGGAAAACCACATTAAGGAGATGCAGAACAAAATTAATGAAGGTGGAAATATCTATAAGTCTTGTTCATCAATGAATAAGTTTGTAGCAAGCATAGAGAAGTAGATTCAAGAGAGTGAACAAAAAATGGAGAAGATAGGACAATCATTTGATTCTCTCAATAGTTCTACATCAGAATCTAAGAGTCATGTAATCTCTTTACTTGATAGGTTCCAAAACTTGGAGAAGGACAAGGAGAAGGTGAAATCAAAAGTTGGCGAATTGAGGAGCTTGATAGCTCCCAAACTTCAAACACTCTATAGTGTGTTGAAAGAAGCACAAGTTTCTTTAGGATAATCAGATCCTATGAACTTACAAGTGGAAAAAGCTACAGTATTTTTTATCAATTGCCACATTTTAGTTTTGGATAGTCTAAAACAAGGATGGGACCAAGATCTCCAATTACTGAAGACTATATGTGCAAATATCTTACAATTAATGTAATTTTCACCATTTTTTTGGCATGTGCATATATGTATATCTATTTTTTTTGGTAACCATGGACTATGGGGGAGTATTAATGTGATATTAATTCATCCTAGTTACACTTTTTCCATTGATGTCAAAGGGGGAGTGTGTGCATTCGAAAAATGAAAATGTATTGTTTTTGAAGGAGTCATTTTTGGAGATAAGTTTTGGGGAAAGCTCTATGTATTTAGATAGTAATTAAAAATGTTTGCACACTTAGTAAA
This sequence comes from Thuja plicata, assembly GCA_018584345.1. NCBI lineage: Eukaryota > Viridiplantae > Streptophyta > Pinopsida > Cupressales > Cupressaceae > Thuja > Thuja plicata. Next base: position 4,078,063 of record MU223281.1, on the reverse strand, counting down.
TTTTTCACTAAGTGATGTGATCAATGCCAAAGGGGGAGATTGTTGGTAAGAGACACTGCATAGAATATGAATTATAAGTGAATTTTGTCATTGATGGTAACTACATGGTGTTCAGACATGGTATAATTGTGTGAAATAACATTGGAGCCCTTTCCAGAAGTCATTTGAAGATTTAACTAAGTCCAGAATTAAGAACATAGTATACTGGCAAGATTCTTAGAAAGGTTCAGTGAGATATAAGTTAGAAATTAAAGTCCACCAAGATAATTGAGAGGGGGGTGAATCAGTTATCTGAACAATATAACTCTTATCAATCTTATTAACTCTAAAACATGTAAATAATAATAACAACAACCACAAAAAGATAACCATACCCAATATCACCAAATTTGTTAACTAAGGAACCTCTTGATCAAAGAGTAAACCCCAGTGGGATGATGCCCACAAAAAGACGTACTAATATAAAAAATTCCTTGTGAGAAGATGGACTCTGTTAGGAGTCTATGAAATAAATTCACTACATATCAGTCCATGTTAGGAGACTTTGAATCCCTGTTAGAAGATTCTAACCCTATTAGGAGTTGTGGAAGGCAGAAGGACCCACTGTCCAAATAGCTTCAAGGGAAAGACCACTGAACCCATTTTCCAACTGATCTTTGTATTATTCAGAATAGAATAATACCAAATAAACTAAATTTTGAAACTCTATATCGTCTCTTCTCTAACCATTCCTTTGTTGCTCCAAATACTACCAAATCTGCCAACTTTACTTCACATACAAACCTTTCAATACTGTTACAAAATTATACATTCTCTCCCTCTATATCATCATCCTTTATTCCATTTATTCATATAAAATCAAATAACAATTTTTCTTTTATACCAATCCCAATACTTCACAATTGAGTCGGCCAATTAAGCCTAAACAAATATGAAATATAAAATAATACATGTTACATAATTACACAACATTTTTGTCTCACAAACTTAATAATTCTTCACATGTACGATCCCAAACTAAGCGTTCTTAGTTAGATCACCTTCATACTATATTCCAACTCTACATAACTTTGGCAAACCAAATTCCATACCAATTAAAAGATATAATCCAAACATCTCAAACTGTCTCTCAGAAACTCTGTCAAAATATGATCTTCAATAATTCTCAAATAACTGTCACCAACAATTGAATCTCCATACATGCTCTTGACCACATCATCAAGATACTAACTCAAATATGTTCTAAATTGCACATAACCTCATCTGTAATTATTTGTCTATTCTAACTCAATCTTTGTCTGCTAATATGTCAATCTTCATTAAAACACTATGTTGATATCCAAATAGTATGTTGACATCAATGAAAAATATAGTCACTAATGTAACATATGACAACTCCAATAATTCTAACAATCTCCCCTTTGGAATTGATGGCAACATAGATGAAAAACATCCAATGTTTCATGAATCCAAAACTCTTCTACTACTCTTGTCTTCATCAAATCTTCTTCATCAATCACTCTCTTCCTCATTCTATATATTGTTCCTCTCTTTCATTGTTTCCACAGCTTCTCCACTTGTTTTTCATGTATTCTTCTCCCCCATTGACATCAATGACAAAAGGAATCACTATGTCAATACAATAATAGCTCGAATGTCCAAAGACACTATTGAAAATACCATTTACCAAAATTCCTCCATGACTCAGTTCAAACATAGATACTCCCCCATAGAGGAAGCATCAGCAATCAGTCCAGAAGGAATATAATGCTCTGTACCACTAGACTGATGCAACCACTACATCACTGCTCAAATGTAGGTTGGGGCATAACCCCAAGCATACCTCTCAAATACTCAAATGTATCCTTAGGTAAAGGCTTTGTAAAAATATCTTCTATCTTCTCTTTTGTACTAATATACTCAAGTCTGACTTCTTTCTCTGCAACTTTCTCTCTTATAACATGATACTTTATCTCTATATGCTTTGTCTTTGAATGTAATATTGGGTTCTTTGACATACTTACTGTACTTGTGTTATCACATAGTATGATAATAGGTTCCTTAAATTCAATTCTAATATCCTTCATCATTTGTTTCATCAACATTATCTGATTATAATTATTTGCTGTTGTTAGATATTGTGCTTTTGATGTGCTCTGTGAGATACAAATATGTTTCTTTCTTAACCACAAAACCAATCTTCCTCCAAGAAAAAATGCTCCTCTGCTTGTACTCTTTTTATCATCTGCACTGCCTCCCCAATCAAAATTTGTATATGCACATAGGGTAAACTAATTTCATCTATCATACTATAATCTATATTCAATTATAGCTTTCAAATATATGAATATCCTTTTCACTGCTACATAATGTGATTCTTTAGGATCATCTTGAAATCTCGCAATAATTCCAATTGCATTAGATATATATAGTCTTGTATGAGTCAAATATTGCAATCCTCCAATCATGGATCTGTACTTTCTCAGTTCAACTTTACATGTTTCATCTTTGATAAATAACTTGTGAGTAGTTACCATGGGTGTACCAATAGGTTTACAATTTTCCATACCAAATCTCTGCAATAAGTCTTTCAGATACTTAGTTTGAGATAATAAAATACCATTATTGTTCTGCACAATCTACAAACCTAGGAAAAAATCCATTTCTCCAATCATACTCATCTCAAATTTTGTGTTCATTTCATCAGCAAACTTATCACTTGCTTCATCTTCACCTCCAAAGATTATGTCATCAACAAAAATAACAATAAGCAGTAAACCATTCTCAATTTATGTTAGATATAAGTTACTATATGTAGTTCCTTTAGCAAATCCCAATTTTTCCAAATACTTATCCAACCTCGCATACCAGGTTCTAGGTGCTTGCTTCAATCCATATAATGCTTTGTTAATCTTACATACCATATCACCTTCCTGTGTCAAGAGAAATCCATCAGACTTCTCTATGTAAAATTGTTCTTCCAATTCACCATTTAGAAATGTTGACTTCACATCCATCTGATATACTTTGAATTTATTATAAGCTACATAAGCCAAAAAAAATCTTACTACTTCAAGTCTTGCAACCAGTGCAAATGTTTCTTCATAGTCATACCTTCTTGCTATGAATATCCTTTACATACTAGTCTTTCTTTTTTCCTTATAACTTCGCCTTGTTCATTCATCTTGTTTCTGAATACCCATTTAGTTCCAATAACATTTTTGTCTTTAGGTCTAGGGAATAGTTCACATGTGTTATTCTTCTTAATCTGATCTAATTCTTCCTTCATTGCATGAATCCAATGATCATCCTTACAAGCTTCATCAGTAATTTTAGGTTCAATCTGAGAAATCAAACATAATTCTTCATGTGCTTATTTCTTGTCATAACTCCCATGTATCTTCTTCCAATAATCTATTCTGCAGGGGGATTCTTTGTCAAATTCTTGTTTGATGTTGTTGTGTTAACTCTTGCTTCAATTCTAGGTTCAGATCTATGTTCAGATCTTGGTTCTGGTCTTTGTTCTTCACTTTCTTCCTCGTCATGAATCTCAATCTGCAAATCATTGTTAGTCTCAAAAAATAATCCAACATTCTCTTGATTAGTTCTAGGATGAGCTTCTTCTTCTGATTCATAATCAAGTATTCTTTCCTGAATTCTGAACTTTTCATCCACTTTAAAATTTGTGCTCTCAACAATAGTTTTAGTTCTCTGATTAAAACATCTAAAGGCTTTGATCTTCAATGAATGTCCAAGAAATATACATTCATCACTTCTAGGGTCAAACTTACCAATGTCATCATCTATTTTAATATAACACTTACTTCCAAAAATTCTAAAGTATTTTACTGATGGTGCATGTCCAAACTACAATTCATAAGGATTCTTGTTTGTATATGCTCTGATTTGTACTATGTTCATTGTATATACTATTGTATTCACTGCTACTCTCCAAAATGTCTTCACCGCATCATTCTCAACCAACATAGCTCTTGTTGCTTCAATTACAGACTTGTTCCTTCTTTCTGAAATACCATTATGCTCAGGTGTTCTAGGGGCTGAATTTTTTCTCTTAATACCACTCGCTTCACAAAAGATGTTAAACTCACTTGAAGTAAATTCTCCTCCTCTATCTAATCTTAAACATTTAATCTTCATTCCTGATTCTTTCTCAACTTTATTTTTAAGCAAGCTAAACTTCTCAAATGCTTCTAAATTTTCTTTAAGAAAAGATACCCCAATCATTCTAGTGAAATCATCAACAAGAACCATAAAATACCTTTCACCATAAAATCATCTTATTCTGGTAGGACCACTCAAATTTGTATGAATAATCTCCAACTTTGGTGTTGTAGTGAACTTCTTGCTAGGAAAAGAACTTCTATTATGTTTCGTCATATCACATTCTTTTCATACCATGTTAGTAGGTTTCACAATCTTAGGCAAATCTCTCACTATGAATGTAGTACTTTCTTTCATAATGTTATCAAAATTTATGTGACAAAATATTTTATGCCATAACCAACTATCATCAATTTTAGCAATCAAACATGTCACCTCATTAGGGTTTAACTAAAAAACATTACCTATAGTTCTTGTACATGTACCAACTATCTTACCATCCTTATCTTTGATACTACAAATATTTTCTGCAAACTGTACCTAATAACCTTTATCAAGTAACTGTCCAACACTCAAAATATTATGTTTCAATCCATCCACAAAGTAAACATCCCCAGTATTAGTCTTTACATCAAGTGTAATAGATCCAATTCCTTTTATACGACAAGGTGCATTGTTTCCAACTCTAACAATTCCTTCATTATAGTTGTTAAGCTTTACAAATTTGTTTATATCACCATTCATGTGATGGGAACAACCAGTATCTATGATCCAATCAGTTTTATTTTTAACTTGGGACACTAAGGCTTTCTCTCTCTAACTTGTTTTTCAGGACTTTCTTCTTTAATTGCAACAAAACCTATCTCATCACTTTCATTATCACTTTCACTCAAGAATTTCTCAAGACTAACTTCAAATTATTCATCATTAGCATAATAACATTCTCTAGATCTTCTAGGCATAAATTTATTCTTATATTTATTCACTCTCTTAGGAAATTTAGATGCAAAGTGACCATATTCCTGACAAGTCCAACATTTAAAAATTGTATTACCTTCAGGTTCTCTCTTCACAAGTAGGGAAATTCCTTCTTCAATCTTTCTATCTTCTTCAAATTTAGATCTATTGTTGCTCGTATAGTCTCCATTAACATTAACATTCCTTGTAGAAGTAGGATGAACACTTAGTGTGCTAAAAGTTGTTTCAATTCTAGGGAAGTCTCTAGACTGTTTCAAACTTATCTCTGTTGATTCCAATCTTCCAAGAAGAGTCTCTCTAGTGAATTTCTTAGTGCAAGGGATAACTTGTTCTATCATCTATGTTGTCTTCTTGAATGTTGGGTTCAAGGTTTTCATAATCTTCCATATAATCTCATCTTCATCTTTATTTCCTTCACAAGCTTTAATACCTGCAACAATCTTTGATATTCTTCCAATATAACTTTGAGCTGATTCATCTTCCATCATTTTTTCTTCTTTAAATAGACATATCCAATTTTTTAATCTGATTCTCTTAGAATTCTTATCACCTTCAAAAGTAGATTCCAAAGATAATCAATTTCATGAGTTTTTCTCAAAGTTTTTACCTGACTGTACTCATTTTCAGGAAGTTCTGACAAAAGTGCTTCTCTGGAAAGTATGTTACACATGAATAGATCTCTATTATTTTCGGTACATTCCTCTATCTTATCTTCTTCAATGATTTCTTTCTCATTCTTCGTAATGAACCACTATCCTATACCTAAACATAACAAGTGTGTATTCATCTTCTCTTTCTAGTTGTCATAACTAACTCCATCAAACTTAGGACTTTCTTTTCTAAAATGAGTTTCCATAGATCTCCTTAAGTTGTTAAACTTTTCCTTCAAGGACCTGATGCTCTGATACCAATTAGTAGAAAGTAAATTCCACCAAGATAACTAAGAGGGGGGTAAATCAATTATCTAATATAACTTTTATCAATATTATTAACTCTGAAGCATGTAAATAAAAATAACAGCAACCACAAAAAGATAACCATACACAATAACACCATATTTGTTAACTAGTGAACCTCTTGACCAAAGAGTAAACCCTGGTGGGAATGATGCCCACCAAAAGATGTACTAATATAAAAATTCCTTGTGAGAGGATAGACTCTATTAGGAGTCTATGAAATACATTCAGTACGTATCAGTCCCTGTTAGGAGACTTTGAATCCCTGTTAGAAGATTTTAACCCTGTTAGGAGTTGTGGAAGACAGAAGGACCCATTGTCCAAATAGATTCAAGGGAAAGAGCACTGAACCCACTATCCAACTGATCTCTATATTATTTAGAATAGGATAATGCCAAATAAACTAAATACTAAAACTTTATATCCTCTCTTCTCTGAGTGTGCCTCTGTTGCACCAAATACTGTTGAAATAATGGAATGGTGTGTATTGAGAGGGGAGGGGTGAATCAGTACCCTTAAAATTTTTTATCAAATATCCTTAATAATCTTTGCTTGCATTACCGACCATTATTTGTTTACTACCTCATGCATGTAATATCATAACATAAATGTGAATGCATGTAAACAAACATAGAAACATTCATGAAACTTAGTTACACATGACACAAGAATTGATAACATAGAAAACCCATGTTAGAAGGTAAAAAATGTGGTGGGGATGAAACCCACAAAGCTTCACTATCTACAGAATGTAATGTGTCAGTTAAGGTTACAAGTTGTGATTAGTTCTGATGATCTTACCATGTTAGGAGTAACATGTTAGACTTGTTAAGTCTACTCGGTTAAGATATTTTAACAACACAATGTATGTGTGCACTTGGTTAAGATATTTACAATAAGACTGTTAAGTCCACCTTCTTGAAGGATTTCTTATATTTTCTACAATTTTTAGAGAGTAGACAAAAATACTTATGACCTGATAGCTTGCAATCTTGAATTACTGAATACAGATCCATTAAGTTCACAAAAACAATATCACCTTATTGTGATGAATAATACCTTTGTTCTGCTTGGTAGCCTTGTATCTAGTTCTTCATAACTGAATTCTTCTTTATCTATTCTTCTACATGAAAACCTTTGTCTAGTCCATAGATGTCCTTCTGTGGCTATAATCATCATGTTCTTGATTGATTATAGATCTATATATACAATGTATTGACCTAATTAGGTTTCATGCTTTTCTTGATAACTCTAATGATCAAAGGTTTACAACTTGACCTTGATTTCCTAGTTTTCATGTATACAACCAGTTAAACTGATTAAATCCATTACTTATTCTTTACTTGATCCTCAAGAAATGGTTTTCTAGCTAAGCATAAATCTATTTTTAAGACTAAAGTGTTTTAGCTAACGTGTATCTCATATCCACTTTTCTCGGAAATAAAATTGTCTCTTGGTAGATTGGTGCTTGGTATACTCTGTAGACTATACTCAGTGATGTCTCAGTAAGACTATTCTCAGTTTACTCTGTCAACATTCTATGCTCGGTTTACTCTGTGAACTATCTTCCTTAGTTTGCACTGTAAACTATCTTTTGGTGTACTTTGTTGGTGCACACTATGACCGATGCTCCAAAAATATTTCCTTGTATACTAATGACAACTTCTAATCCTTTAAGGATTATCAAATACTACCAGATCTCAAATACCATATCTGCCAACTTCGCTTCACATACAATCCTTTCAATACTACTACAAAATCATACATTCTCACTCTCTATATCATCATCCTGTTGGCTAACAGATTTGTTCTCTTTATACTCTGATAGCCATCCTTCAACTCTATGCCTTTGAAAACAAATTGTTTACACAACATTTGGGCAAGCATTTACTTTGCTTCCCTCTGAATTTTACAAAAAGGTACAGCTCCCTTTATAAAATATTCAACGAATGGAAAGTGCAATCTTAACATCTAAGCTTTTAACTGAAAAGCAGTAAAAGGC
>MU223281.1:3982473-4001980 GCA_018584345.1 Thuja plicata | reverse complement strand
AATGAGGCATTAATGAGAGCCTTAAAGAAGCATGGGAAGGGTGTAAGAGAGTGGCTTGAGAAAGTGGACTTGAGGAAAGGAATCTTGAGATTCCTTGACTTTCTCAAGTGGGTGGAGTCCTTAATCATTCCTTAATGGAATGTGACAACATTAGAAGGTGGGTTCGGATAGAATCAGGATTAGAATTAGATTAGCATGGGTGGAATAGGTTGGGATGGGTTAGAACCCAGGGTAGAAGTGGTTGAGATAGGTTAGGTTGGGGTTTAGGGGAATATAAATGAAATGAATTATTTGACATAATTCATTTAAATATATAGGATTTAATTATTTAAGCATTTTATTGCTTTTCAATAATTAAGGGGACTATAGCCATGTTAATTAAATTAATTAGGCTAGGGGAATGGGTTCATTTGGAAGTGAGAAATTGATTTAGGGTTTATTTAATTCCTAGAAAACTAATCATTTTAGCCATGTATTTAATTTATTTTGATTTTGGCTAACAATCAATAATTTAGTGACTTGATCACTTTTAGGAGATTAAATTGATTTCAAAATAATTATGCCAAGCAGTAACAGGGTCGTTTGAACATAATTGGGGGTATGATCACACTTAGGGAAAATAGGGTCTATAGTTGAAGTAGACCAAATCTGGGTGGTTACATCTGTCATAGCTTGGTTAGTTCTACCAGGCTTACTCGGCATGAACTGATCAAGGAGAAGCTCGGCGAAAACTAACTTCGCATCTTTGGAAACATACAACCCAACTTTACTTGGTTAAGCCTAAGTAGCTTGGTTGTAATTGAGATCCTAACTTGGTTAGAACCATAATGTGTTCCATTGCATCAATATGTAGATTTGGACTTGCTAGCATAGCTGGAACTGATGTATGATGGCTTGTATGCATAGTTCCAGTTATCTCCTTACATATTTATTCAAAGATGGTGGTTCCACCCAATTCACCATTTTGGGTGCTATTTGTTCCTTGATTGTTTTGGTCTGAATTATCAGGAGACTTCCTTACCTACTTCTAACTCATCTAAGTTTTGATTTCATAAACTTTTGTTTTTCCTTTCTCAAACCAATATCCACTTTTTCTCTATTCATACAATATTGCTTAGATGACCAAGTTGTTTACACACATAACATCTCTTAGTAGGATTCCTTTTTTTGAGATCATTCTTTGCACCATTTACACCAATGTGCCCATACTCGCCACAATGACAACATATGTTCTATGTGTTGTAATCCCAACCAAAAATTTCCTTAGCTAATTGTTCAGCAGGGTTCTACTTCTTAGTTCTGCACTTTGAAGATTTATGACCTCGTTTGTTACATTGAAATATTTTCATTCAAACTTAGGTTTCTCAGTGCATTCACTTTCCCTATGTCTATGTTTGTTGAAATTTTAGCACTTACCATTAAACTTTGACTTCCCATTGCTCCAACACTTATTTGATGTATTCCCTAACTTACCACAATGATTATATGTAGCTTTCTTGTTCTTTTGATCTCCTCACTATGAGGATTCACCTTGTTCAGTGTAACCTAATCCATTATTTCCATGATGTCTGAATTGATTTTGCTCTGTCAACTGATTCATGCTCTCTTGTGAATTCAGCATCGTCTCATTGGTTTATTTTTCTGTGTTGAGATCATTTTGTAGTCTTTCATTTTCAATCCTCAGATTGATAACTTCTTGATTTGCACTATTGAGTTGATTTATCATATATGCTTTTTGAAGTGACAAATGATGGATTTCATTTTATTTTCCCTCTAATCTTGTACTTGATAATATCCTATCTTTTTGTTCCATTTCTCTATCATTTTCTACTTGGTTCTTTTGTTCCATGACTTCACATATTCTGACTGAATGAACTTCTTGTTCTCTTTTTAACTTTTTGACTTCTTCATGTAAAGTGAGATTCTTTGCAAGTAGGTCTTCAATGGCTGCATCAGCTTCTTCAGAACTTCTTTCTTTGCAAAAATATTCAATTATTTCTTCTATGTAACCTTTGTCATTCATTTGCATTGCTAATTCTTTTCTTCTTTTCAGGGAATGAGAGAGCTTCTCCTTGAGTTTTCTAATTTGATCCATGGCCACTTGCAGATCTATCTTTTCATTTTTGATGGCTTTCTCTAGTCTATATATTTCCATTGCCTATGATCTTTTCTCAAGTTGTTAAACTTCTGATAAGAGAACCTTTTCTCTGATACCAATTATTGGAAATATATTACAAGCTAGGTAACTGAGAGGGGGGGTGAATTAGGAACCAATAAAAATTCTTTACTTTTATCCTTTATTTGATTGTCTAATCTAATTGAATGCATGGAATAGAAAATAAATAAACATTCATAACACTTGACACAAGATTTGGTGACCCATAAACTTTCCAAATAGAAAGTAAAACTGGGGTGGGGATGATACCCACAAGCTTTAGAACTGCAGTAATAAATTTTTCATGTTAAGGCTTACAATTGACCACTTATGATGATTTGCCTTTTTAGGAGCAATAAGGACTGTTAGGTCCACCTCTGTTATTTCTTTATATTGATGTATCCTTCTAATCAATCTGCTTCTTCATATTCACATTTATACATATATTCAATGTTGTTGTAATGACTGATATATTTGGATAAACAAAGTATCTTACATATATACCTATCCAAATTAATTACCTCCACAAGTCGGCTACTATCAAATTAAATAGTATCAAACAATATTCACCAAGTCAACTCAATTTTGATACTCGGGTCCAGTAATATACTCTAGTGATATACTGACACTCGGGCGACATAGTAAACTTGGCAACTCTGGCACTCAGTTGACACTGGGTGCTCGGTCCACATTGATCACTCAGAGATGGTATGAAACTCAGTTAACACTGATGACTCAGCAGACACTGCTTGGAACTAATTGCTCAGTTGACACTGCAAGCTACTGGCTCAGTTAACACTGTAACCATATGAATAAGTGTTTTGGTACTTATTGACAATATGTCTTACCATAAGGTCTACAAGATCAATTGTGGAAGGGATTATCATCACACATGAGGCCATCACTCCTCTAAAAAATCTAAAATTCCAAACATGTTAATTAAATTAGAAATACTAAAGGCTTACAATTTAGTGGATAGGCAATTTTTATTAGATTTTTTGCAGAAATTTAGTTTCAGGGAAGGTTGGATCAAATGGATCCCCAATTGTATTTATACCCCTAGATTCTTAGTGATGGTTGATTGGGTGGCTCACAAATTCATTGATTATTCAAGAGTTATATGTCAAGGTGATCCATTATCCCCTTTTTTGTTCATCCTAATGGCGGAGGTGTTTGAAAGAACAATACAACATGATAGATTAAATGGTCAGTGGCAATGAATTGATATCTATCATGGACTGGATATTTCTACTCATCAACAAATTTTTGATGATATGATTCTCTTTGGAAAATCCTCGAGAGTGGAAGCTAGAACCATTAAAGAAATTCTAAATAATTACATTATGGCTTCAAGGTAGTCGATCACCTGCAAAAAAAATGAGGTTTATTTCTTAAATGTACAACCTAGTCTGCAAAGGGTTATTGCAAGAATTTTGGATATCAAAATTGTATACTTACTAGGGAGATTTCTTGGAATGCCCTTATTTGCTGGACACAACCAAAAAATGTTTCTGGAAAAATATAATTAATAGTTGTAAAAGGAAAATGGAGCTTTAGAGAGGTAAATGGTTGTCATTAGTAGGTAGATTACTAATGCTAAAGGTTGTGCTAGCAACTATCCCTATGTATTCTATGCCATGTATGAGAATACCAAAATTAGTGGAAGATATGTTGATCCAGATTATGAGGATTATTTTTGGAATGGATTGGAGGATAGCCACAAAATGCCTATGTTTTCATGGGATAAGATATGTAAACCACATGGATCCAAGGGGGCGGGTGTGAAACAATTGCATAACATGAATCTAGCCATGGGAACTAAATTAGTTTAGAGAATGTTTCAAAATAGGGAGCAAAGATGGGTCCAAATTCTAAGACAAAAATACTTGGATTTAGACAAGCCCATTAGAAGTTAACAATGGGTTGAGAACTCAATTTTGGGAGGACTCGTCGGAAGGATTCCTAACGCTTTTCTCCTCCCCGCATCTTAAAATAGCCAGAGAAGAGACAATAACCTGTGCTAGGGGAAAAACTCCATGATTATAGGTATATAGTAGAAGTCAATGAAAATTAGAAATGGGAATGAAAGTTCTTGGATGATAGCAATGCCCCAATAGAAAAAAAGGATACATTAACCATATTTTTAGGAGTAAGATGCATCATATGGACTAGACTAAGAGATGAAATCCATTGGTGTTCCTCTAAGAATGGAGAATATAAAGTTAAAGTAGGGTACAGAGTGCAGGAGGTGGTGGTAGAGGATCAATAATGGCCACTTTGGGGCAGTTATTTCTCCCCTAGAGCTGGGGATTTCTCTTGGCTATCCATTCAAAATTGTATTCTTACACAAGACAGGCTGAATAAAATTGGAATGATCGATCAAGGTAGATGTTCATTATGCAACAACCAAGATGGGGACATGAACCATTTGTTGTTATCATGCCCATATTCAAAGAGTTGTTGGAAGTGCTTCTTACAAAAAAAAAAAATTCCAAGTACTAATGCCAAGGAATCTAAAATATTGGTTTTGTATGTGGCCCAAACAACCTCGAAAGAGTTTATATGGAATTTTATGGCATGTAATCCCATCGATGGTTGTATGGGAAATTTGGAAAGAACGTAACAGAAGGGTTTTCAAGGGGCAAGAAATGTCGAGGGATAGATTACTAAAAAAGATTGAGGCATCCATTGTAGAAATTGTAAATGACATTGTGAAAATCAAGACGATAAGGAATAAAGAATTCACTATGTGGGATAATAAAAAAGTATTCAAGAAACTTACTGTCCCTACTTTGATGGGCACTGATGACTGCATTCAAAAAAAATTGTGTGAGGACCAAAACTTGGATGGGTAAAAGTGAATTTTGATGGAGCTGCAAATGGAAATCTTGGCTCCAATGGTATTGGATTTGTTGCTAGAGATGAGACACAAAAAACTCTTGTAGAATACTCATAATACATTTAAATCACCAAAAACAACATGGTAGAATTCAAGATTGCGCTACGTGGGCTTGAGCTTGGAAAGGAGTGTCAGGTGAGTAAAATACACTTGGAAGGAGACTCAATGATAATAGCTAATGCTTGCACTTTAGTTTTGTAAACATGTGTCAAAGATCTAAGAATATTTGCGATCATTTCTTCTTCACTGTAGGTGCCTCTAGAATTTCTAATACCTATAACAACCATAGTAACCGTTTGTATTATCCTCTAACATTCTCATCGTCTCTCATTCTCAATATTTCCATCTTTGTCTTCCAGTTCTACAACTTTTCCTGCTTAGTAAACTTATCTTCTTCATATAGTGCCTCTTATCTTGACCAAATTTAATGTACAGGATCCAAATCTTTAACCTCTATGAATTCACCTTTAGAGAGTGCACTAATCAGTGCTTCTCTTGCAACCATGTTACAAGAAAAAAATTTATTTTCATCTTCAGTAGCATTTTGTAATTCATCTTCAGGCTTGATCTACTCATCTTTCTTTTTAATCATCCAGTAGTCAATTCCCAAACACAACAGATGATTTCTCATCTTGTTCTTCCAACTGTCAAAGTTTTCAGGATCAAACTTTTAAATTTCCTTCCTATAGAACTCCATCTTCCAGATCACCTCAAGATCTTAATCTTTCTCTCAAAGGACCAGAAGCTCTCATACCAATTGTTAGCAATAATAGTCCACCAACACAACTGAGAGGGAGGGGTGAATCAGTTGTGAGCCAAATAAATTAAACTTTAAAATTTATAAACCAAATACTTAATGGAACTCTGAACACATCAAATGTAACACCATAACACAAGAAATTGATATCGACGAAACCCTGTTAAGGGAAAAAAACTGTTAGAATAACTGAGAGGGGGGGTGAATCAGTGGAATAATCCAATGAATCAACCACAAAACTTTATATCTCAAATATAAACCTATAGTAATCTTCATTCCTTCAAGATGTATGCCCTTGAATTATCTTATCAAATAACTACTACTTGAAGCTCACTATTAAACATTATACTTAAGCTTTACCGAATAGAAATCTAGTCTTTACCGAAATATAGTAAATAACTTAATGTTTACCGATCAATTCTGTTTTAGTAATGTGTAAAGAAAAACATCAAAGCAATGAATCATAAACACATTTGACACATGGATTTTTAATGTGGAAACCCTATTAAGGTAAAAACAACTGGGGACTGGTAACCCAAAATTTTCACTCTTCTAAAGTGAGCTCGGTGAAGAGCCAACCCTGTTAAAGGTTACAAACACACTGTTAAGTGCGACCTTGTTAGAGGATTTATCACTAACAGTTGACCACTTGATATCTAGCATTCACTATGCTATCTTCATGATAAACCTTTTGATACTCCTTGGGATGTATCTCAATAGATAAAGGATAATTAAATTATGCTTGGCTAAGAGACTTTCTGATCCAATGGTTAAACTGAAATAGTTTATGATATGTTCATAAATACAACTTAGACTTGCAGATGTTCAGATCTATTGTAAGCTCATAATACCTTTCTGATCAATGTTTCTCTTCTATCCTTTTGCTCCACTTCTTTCTTCTTGGTGATGTTGTGCTTCTCTATTTCTTGGTGTCCATAGAAATATTAGCTCTATTCTTTAGCTTGTTTGATCAGGATTGTATGAAATCTTCTTCACTAGTATTCTCTTCAGCATCTTCTTCTCTAATCACCCCTAATTCATAATGAATTAGCTTGTCTCTCTTATAGACTTAATTTCACCATTTCTAAGTCTTTGACTTTCTTGTTCTTGGTGTGGTATGTAATTCTCATCATTCTTTCTTTAAAGCTTACTTCAGTTTTATCCCGTAGATTTCTCCTGGACAACTGGAATAAAATATCTTTAAAACTCTAGCTTATCTCTATCTTTTAACTTGTCGATGAAAATAATGTGATCAACCAGTAAACTCCATATTTATCTCTTGCTAGCTAAGTCTTTTGTCATTTCTGAACTTCAGTTCTTTTTGGTGTTAAACTCCTTGTTAGCTCGGTCTTGACTTCAGTTGTCCTCGGGCATCTCTATCTGTCAGGGTATTCTGTCCATTGGGTAACACTATGGTTATGCTCTTGGTAATTCTTGATTGGGTATCTTGCTTGGTTATCACTGTGACTCTTCTCTCAGGGTTCTCTATCCGTCAGGGTGCACTATTTGTCGGTGTTGTTTTTCACTTGGTGTATACTAAAATTTTATGCATTACTGATAACTAAACCTTTATCTCGTTGGCTCTTTGAAGTCTTTGAAAATATGTATATAAACAATCAAATTATATCAAGTTAACATCAATGACAATACAATACATTAATTGATTTAATGTCTTGCATTAACTTTCTGCAGCTCAGTGATCATCAACTTAACATCTTCAAACATTCAATCAATTATAGTTCATCAATCTCTCCCTTTGGCATTGCTGGAAACACACTACATTACTACTAATAAAATATGAAATATATCAGTTCTATTTCATCAATCTACCAAAATTATTGTTCTATAACCAATACAAATATCTGGTTCTCGGTAAGCTCTTCTAGCTTAGAATTTTTTCTTGTAGAGTACTTTCTTCAACCTTTATTCCCTTCACTGGATAAATGTAGTAGCTTTTGATTATGTCTCTCCCTTTGATGTAGAATCTCTTCTCTGATGTTGTCTCTCCCTTTGACTGTTCCTCTCCTTGATCATCTCTTTTTTCTTTGACAATAATAGATATACTCTCTCCCTTAAGTCATCTCTCCCTTGTGATACTTCTCTCCCTTTGGATGATCATGATGGATATTTTATATGGATAATCAAGTCATCTCTCCCTTTGATAGCAATGCCAAACTCCTTTATCTTTTATTTTTAATATACTCCTTGAATTTCCCTTTCCATCAATAGTACAATGACTCTGGTATTCAGTGCAGATAAGTACCTTTCTGTGTCCTGATGTATCTTTGCAGTCTATTTCTTTTCTTGCATCAATATGAATGATCTTCTTATTATGTGTAGGCTAATGCAGCCTCCTAGTCATCTTAGTGACCAATAGACAAGGGTCAGACCCCTAGTCTCTTTCTCAGGTACTCAAATGTGTCTTTAGGTAATGGCTTTGTGATTATGTCATCTAATTGTTCCTTGGATTGAACATATTCTAGTATCACCTCTTTCTCTTTCACTTGTTACCTTAAGTAATAATACTTGATAGCAATATACTTTGTCTAAGAATGTATGACAGGATTCTTAGAAATGTTTATTGTCTTGGAGATTTGCCTCTTTGCAAATAGTTGACTGTATGTTTGTCATTGATGACAACATATAGTATACAGCAGTGTACTGTATTCACTTTTTAGTATGGATATATTTAAGCCTTGCATGATTTTTTTTATGTTTTAGACATAGTTATGATACCATGTTCATGCACGTAGATTGAGAAGTTCAGTAATAATTGAGTTATGTTACTCTGTTGGCTAGCCACAGTTTCACAAGACTATTTTTCAAAAAGACGACAGTAATCGTATTGATTCTTTAGTTGTTCCTATCTATGGGATATGCGTGTTTAGATTAATGTTTAGTTATGAATCATAGATGATTAACCAAAGGTGTTAATCATGTTTCATCCGAAGCATGACGTTTGGGTAATTTTGGTGAAGCCGACTATGTGAAGTGATGCGTCTATTTCATTTTGAGTTGCGCGGTTATAATTATGTTGTGTGCTTATTTTATCTGACAAGAGAAGAATTGAAGGGATTCCTATAGCCAACGTGATCATATCTTTTGGATAAGATACATATAGCAGTTAATTTGTGATTACTAAGTGTGAATGAGAAGAAAAGAGACATAAAAAGAACAGAACATAATGTTGATCATTTTGGGACAGTAAAGCCATTTCATTCATCAGTTAAAGATATATGTGAAGAAGAAGAGAGTGTATACAATTCATTGGAATTGATCAAGGTAGCAGGTCTACTCAAACAAATCATTATCTGATATAGTGTATAACTATTTTACTAAAGGTTGCAGCCTTCATAATTTTAGCAGTGTGCTTTTGGACAGTGAGTCCTCACCCCTAACAGGGTTATTTGTAAAAGAATCCTAACAAGGTCCGACCCTCAACCAGGTCACTGTACTTATTGCATTGTAAATATCAACTCCTAACAAGGTTGTAAGATCTTCTAACAGGGATTATTATACTCAAGTACAGTTCTTTGTGGGTGCTAATTCCCACTGGGGTTTTAACCTAATTTGGTTTCCCCGTAACCAAAATTGTGGTGTTCCATTTTGTGTTATCTTATTGTGTATATGCTTAATGATATTCTGTAATTAATTTTAAAAAAAAAAGATTAAACTATCTGATAACTAATTCACCCCCACCCCCTCTCAGTTATCCCTTGGGACTATTCCAAAAATTGGTATCAGAGCCAAGTTCCTTGGAGATAAAGCCTAACAGCTTAAGGTAGATCAAATGGCGTACTTCAGGAAGGAGAGTCCTAAGTTTGATGGAGAGAATTATCTTGACTGGAAGAACAAAATGATAACACATCTTCAGTGCCTTGGTTTTGAGATCTATGAGGTTGCTACTCACAAAATTGAGGTTCCTACCTTGAAATACCTTGTAGAAGATTCTACTAATAAAAAAAAGAAATTATTCACTCAAAATACAATTTCCAAAGAAGCCTTAATCAGTGCCCTATATGACAGTGAATTTTTTGAGATCAAGAAGGCAAAAAAAGCATATTCAATTTGGAAATACTTAGAAGACATGTTTAAACGAGACATCCAAGCCAATAATGCACATAGAAAGACATGGAAGAAAAGATACAACAATTTAGAAATGCTACCTGAAGAGAACATAAGAGCTTACAATCAGAGGATTAATTAAGCAGTCTCAGGAATCAGGAACAATGGTGGAGAAATCTCAGAGGAAGATATAATGGACAAACTGATGACTACATTGACAGTAGATTATGAAAGCAAGATAAACATCTTGGATGAAACCATGAAATTCTCAAAGGACTTCAAAAGAGAAACCTTGATCAGCAAAATATCTCCATTTGAGATATCAATATTGAAGACAGGACCTAAAATGGAAATAGCTTTCAAAGCCTCAGTC
This sequence comes from Thuja plicata, assembly GCA_018584345.1. Lineage (NCBI taxonomy): Eukaryota > Viridiplantae > Streptophyta > Pinopsida > Cupressales > Cupressaceae > Thuja > Thuja plicata. The sequence continues at coordinate 3,991,731 of MU223281.1, read as the reverse complement.
CATGGTAAGAAATCCTTGAGCATCTCTAGTAATATTGAGAAAGAAGAAGTTGATACATAACTAGAAGAAATCATTGCTATGATTGCTAAGAAAGAAAGGAAAGGTAAAGGAAAATATGAAGGATAGCTACCATTCAAATGTTTTTCATGCAACAAAGTTGGCCACTTTGCATCCAAGTGTCCTACAAGAGTCAAGAACTTCAGATCAGATTACAAACCCAAATATACTAAGGAATGTTATCATGCTAAAGATGGTGTGGCTGATGATGATTCAGGAGAAGATGAAATTGGATTCATTGCAATTAAAGATAATGAAAAGATGATTGCTGAAACAGAAATTGAAGATGAAAAGAAAGCACAAGAATTGGCTTTAGTTTCACAAGCATACATCATAACAGACTGGATCATAGACAGTGGGTGTTCGCATCACATGATAGGAGACAAAGATATATTTGTACATCTAGATAAGTACAAAGGTGGCATGGTTATATTTGGAGATAACACTCCCAAACCTATCATAGGCTGAGGTTCTATCACCTTAGATGGAAAGAAAAAGACAGATGATGTTCTATATGTTGATGGATTACATCATAACTTACTAAGTGTTGGACAGTTGCTTGATAAAGGATATCAGTTAGAATTCAAAAACAACATGTGCATTATTAACAACAAATAAGGAGACATGATTGCATCAGGTTCAAAGACCAAAGGTAATGTTTTTTTATCTTAACTCTGAAGTAAGTTTTTTTTTGCAAAAGTGGATGACAGTTGGTTATGGCACAAAAGACTTTGTCATATCAATTTTGACAACATAGTAAAGATAAGCAATGTAAAGACGGTAAGAGACCTTCCTAGTATTGCAAGACCAGTTGATACTATGTGCAGGGAATGTGTGATGGGAAAGAATGTGAGGACCTCATTTAGAAGCAAACAGAACTCTGTAGAGAACAAAGTAGATCTAGTGCATATAGACTTATGTGGACCTACTCAAACAAGATCATACTATGGTGAAAGGTATTTCATTTTGTTTTTTGATGATTTCTCCAGAATGATGTGGGTTGCGTTCTTGAAAGACAAATCTGAAGCTTTTGAGAAATTCAAAATATTCAAAGCCAAAGTTTAAAATGAGTATGTATTAAAGATAAAATGTCTGAGATCTGAAAGAGGAGGAGAATTCACCTCTGACAAGTTTCTTGAGTGCTACAAAGAACATGGGATCAAAAGACAACTAAGTGCACCCATAACCCCTCAAAAAAATGGAATTGCAGAAAGGAGAAATGGGATAATACTTGACACAGCGCGCACTATCATGATTGAAGGCAAAGTTGCGCACACCTATTGGAGAGATGCAGTCAATACATAAGTCTATACTATCAATAGAATTCAACTAAGACTAGGCACAGACAAAACACCTTATGAAATTTGGTTTGGTAATGTACCTATAGTAAAATACTTCAAAATCTTTGGAAGCAAGTGCTATATCAAGAGAGATGATGGTGTTGGTAAATTTGATGCTAGAAGCGATGAAGGTATTTTTGTTGGTTACTCTAGTAAGAGAAAAGCTTATAGATGTTTTAATTTAAGGTTGAAGAAAATCAATGAAAGTGCACATGTGAAGATTGATGAGAAGTTCATGATTCAAGAAAGATATTATGAATATGCACCTATGACTGAAGATGAACCTAGACCTATCAATAAATAAATAGTTATATAAGAAATGTTTGACTGTATTGATGTATCATGCAATAACCCTGAACCAAGTCAAGAAGAATCACAGATCACAGATGATAGTGTCACACCTAAAATATCAAAATACACATCTAGATACCATTCAAAATAAGATATCATTGGAGATCAGAGCAGCAAAGTTTTGACAAGATCAAGAGCAAAAGGTTTAACCATTGATAAAGAGGTGTGTTTACTTTCACAAATTGAACCCTTAAGTGTTGAAGATGTGTGCAATGATTCAAATTGGCAAAATGAAATGCAAGAAGAATTAGATCAAATAATTAAGAATGACACATGGGAATTGGTCCCTAGACCTTGTGACAAGAATGTAATTGGAACAAAGTGGATATTCAGAAACAAAATGAATGAAGATGGTACAATGATAAGAACTAAAGCAAGATTGGTATGTAAAGGATATGTGCAAAGAGAAGGAATTGACTATTCTGATACATTTTCCCCTGTGAGAAGACTGGAATCTATAAAGTTGTTTTTAGCTTATGCAACATTCAAGAAATTCAAAGTATATCAAATGGGTGTCAAGTTAGCTTTCCTGAATGATGACTGGAAGGAAGAAGTCTACATAGAGAATCATGAAGGATTCAAACTTTCAGACAAACCAGACATGGTATGCAGACTAAAGAAAGCCCTCTATGGACTTAAACAGTCCCCAAGAGCATGGTATGAGAGACTTGATGGCTACTTAAAAAAGATTGGATTCAAAAAAGGAGCAGCAGATTGTAAATTATTCATCAGGGAGACACCTGAAGGATTATTACTTGTTGCTATCTTTATTGATGACATTATCTTTGGAGGTAATGACAAGCTTAGTACAGAATTCGCCAAAGAGATGCAGAGTGAATTTGAAATGAGCATGATTGGACCAATAAAATATTTTTTGGGATTAAATGTAAAGCAGACAAATAGAGGTATATTCATAAATCAGTCTAAATATGTGAAGGAGATATTGAAGACATTCAAAATGGAAGATTGCAAACCAGTAAGCACTCCTATGATAACAGGAAACAAGCTTTCTAAAAATGATGACTCCGTAGCAGTTGACAAAACACTCTACAAATCCATGATTGGAAAACTCGTATATCTCACTCAATCAAGGCCAGATATATCTAATGCAATTGGCATTGTTGGGAGATTTGCAGCTGAACCTAAATAGAATCACCTAATGGCAATAAAAATAATATTCAGATATCTAAAAGGAACTATAGACTATGCTTTATGGTATCCCAATTCAGAAAATGTAGAACTTCATGTATACACAGATGCAAATTGGGTAGGTTACGTTGATGAAAGAAAGAGCACCTCAAGAGGAGTAGTATTTCTTGGAGATAGGTTGGTTACTTGGACAAGCAAGAAGAAAAACTGTATTTCTTAGTCAACAACAGAAGCTGAGTATGTAGCAACTGCATTGAATTGTTCAACAATGGTTTGGATCAAACAGATGATTAAATACTTTGGAATTCAAATTGATTATCCCATTTTCATCCATTGTGACAACACCAGCACCATTAACATGTCAAAGAACCCTGTGATGCACACAAAGACAAAACACATAGAAATAAAATATCATTTTCTAAGAGAAAAAGTTGCAGAAAGAGAAATGAAGCTAGATTATGTGAGCACCAAAGATCAGTTGGCATACATATTCACAAAACCCTTATCAAAAGATAATTTTTATTATCTCAGGAAGAATCTGGGAGTAATTCCATTTCCTAAGTCTGATTAGAACTAACAAAAAATGCATCAGCCCTTAGTGACTGATGAGTGATTGACTACTCTACTTTTGGAGTAGTACCTATGCTTATTTGTATTTGGCATCCTTTGTCATTGATGTCAAAGGAGGAGTATATAGTAAGGGGGAACATATACTCTGGGGGAGTATATAGTCATGAAAATAAAAACACAGTCAAAGGAGATGCAGCGGTGAAGAGGAACCTTTGATGAGGATATTGAGAAGATTGTAAAAAGAAAGAAGACACTTTTGGATTCACGGTGTTTTTATTCATAAGTTGTCATCAATGTGAAAGGGGGATATTGTTGGATATTTTCCTCTGTGCAAATAGTTGATTGTATGTTTGTCATTGATGACAACTATAGACACCTAAAATTGACCAGGTGTACCTCAAACATGTCAAATTACAAATCTCAGCCAAATGCTTCAAAATATCATCAAATGGACATTAAATCATTGCAAATCAAATGGAAAAAATTCAAATCAATTTAAAAGATCAATTAAATCATGAAGTCAATTAATTAAATTCAAGCCTAAAGGGATTAATCAAATTATGCAATTAATTTTTCAATTGTATAGTTCAAATCAAATAGGATCAAATCCAACTCAATCACCCTTCTATGGCTAATTTAATTAAAAGATGGAATTATTTAATTCCTAATATCTTTGAGATCAACAAACTTTCCCTCCATTTGAAAATGCCTCAAAGCTTTTGACTTAACCAATCTTTAATCATGATCAATTCACTCTACCCCCTACCCTTGGGAAAATGCTATAAATACAAGCAATTTCCTTTGTGTTTGGAATCCAAGAATTCAAGAGCAAAAGCATCCTTATTATAGAAATATTGAGAGAAATATTGAGAGCATATTAAGGAGCATTTGAGAGATTTGAGAGAGTTTTAGAATTTTCATTATCATTTAGTATCATGTTTAGGAGCATTTGCTAATTTCTTTCATGATCTTGGAGCATTTCTAAGCATTTTTAAGCATTCTAGCTAGATTTGAGCATTGAATTTCATACATATCTCATTCTAGGATTGTCCTTGAGAGAGATTAAGCCTGAGAGCTCTCTTAACAAAGATTGGATAGAGAACCATGAGATGATATAGATTTAGCTTCAATTCTTTAGATTAGTTTTGTATTATCATTCCATAGAATTGTTTGCTCTAATCTTAATTTCATGAAGGTGTATTTTCTTACACACATAATGGCACCCACCGTGGGGATCTAAGCCTCTGTATTAATGTTTTATTTTGACATTTACTCTATTTTCTTTGTTTTTTATGTTTATTCTTGTAGAAAATAGGAGAAGATCCATGTATACAATGCAAAGCGCCGCTTACAAATGCCAAAATGCCGCTTGAAAATCCTGATTTTTCTCCGTCTTCTTCTCTGTTGCCGCTTGTTAGATAAATCAGACCGCCTGTCAGATAAATTAGAATGCCTGTCAGATAAAGTGCACCGCCTACTAACATTCAAAAGCCACTTACCAACACTTTCTGACCACCCTTTATCATTTATGTTCCGCTCAGTATCTTTATTTTACCACCTGTTAAATTTTAAGAGCCGCGTAGTAATAGGAAAAAGCCGCTTGTAAAGTTTAAAGTGACACTTGTTAAAATTTGATAGCCACTGTTTAGCTATTAAATGCCGCTTAATAAATTTTTCTTCAAATCAATTTTTGGTTGATTCTATCACTTTTCTAACTCTCTGTGTTTTCTTTTGCTGCAGATGAAAAATCACCCCAAAGTGCAGAAACCAGAGAAGCAGATCACAAGGCCTAGCAAGGACGTAAGAGCTAAGACCAAAAATGATAAAGAAGTTCATAATGCAAATTTACTAGAAAGCTTATTTGAAGAAGAACACTTGTACTATCATTATATCAAAGTGTTTTTGCTTATAAGAGAAAATTTCCTACTCTTTGAGTAATTTTGCATTCTTATGTTCTTTAAAAGCTTTCATTAATAAATCTTTCATTTGAAAAAGCTTTTAGGAGTTTTTGTGTCTTGTAATGGTTTTCAAGTTTTTCTTCACTTTGATGTGCTTTGTGTTGACTAACTTTGTTGGAGGAGATGGAGTGGGAACGATCGCCACTAGGTGAGTAGAAAAATAAGCAAAAAAACTCAAAAATGCGCCTAGCCCTTTTGCTAGCTTCGAAATCAAGTATTCCACTCATCTCATCAAGCTTGCATTTGATTAAATTATGGCATTCTTTGAATCTAGAATAATTAGAAAATCCTTTATTTCATCCAAATTGAACAAGCATTAGGCATATGCTCTTCACTTTTCGAAGTGAATCAAAAAGTCAAATGTGCAAAGTCAATTTGGTAGAAGGACAAGGATAGGCAAATTGAACCACACATTTCCATTCTAAGAACCTCCTTGTCAAGAGGTTGAAAATGAACAAAATTGTTTAAGGTGTTTGGAACGAAAGGAAGACAATAGGGATATGCTCCACTCTTTGAGTGAATCAAATTCCCAAACTTGTTGGACCAAGTTCATTTTTCACTTTTATGAATATGCTAGCTAAATTAGAGCTTTAAAGGGCCTGCCTCCTGAGAATTTCCTTACGAGGACGGTGAGAGGGAACGACCCAAAGTGGGAGATATTTTCTTTTTCTGTAATATCGTCTAACGCACTATAAAATAATGCACTTTTCCTTAATCGAAAAGTGACTAAAACTTGTACAAGCCATCCTCACTTCCTCTAGTAGTCCTTCAGGATTGCACAAAATTGTAATTTGTGCATGTGGGAAGCCCTCAAAGGGGTAAAGGATCTTGACAAGGTTTAGACCGGAATAGGTTGAAACCCAATAAATTAGTAGACCTACCTTTTTTAGAGCCATGTTTAACAGCCAAATTTGTTGAGGCTAGGGTAGACTGCTTGGAAGATATTATTGTATAAACCATGTTAAAATATCTGAGAATGTACACTTTAGTGTGGTTTTTGGGATATGATGCAACTCTTATGTGTGTGTTGAGTTTGTATTTTGTTTTCATGCAATAATATTGTTTGATGAATCTGATCAAAAACATTAAAATTTTAAACCCTGAAAACACTTTTAAAATTGACAAAATCCATTTTAATCAGCAAAACACTGCGTACAATCATTAAAGGGCCGCTTACAAACAAAGTCGGGCTGCTTAACCGTCATAAAACACCGCGTAACAACATCAAACAACCACCTAGTAACTGGGAAAAGCTATGTAACAACATTAAATATACGCCTGGAAGCAAAGAAATGTCGTCTGCTAACTACAGAGTGCCGCGTACAAACTTTCCAGTGACCGCTAAGAGCCACTTAAAAAATTTAAAAGGAAAATAGTGGGAATTAGCCAAAAGTTTCAGAACAAGATAATTTTCTTTTTGGATACCCTTTTTCACATTCTACCACTGAGAATACTGATCTTGATCAAAATCCACCATTTGTGGGCATTTTTGCAATTTATACTCAAATTGATCACTTAGTGAGTTTGAAAACTTGAGATCCTCTTTTTGACATATGTTAATACCGGTTTACACTCGATCCCATTACACAAAAGCTACCCTACAAGCAGACGGATCTTATTTGAGACAAGAGTGTCCTCTCCCGGGTGATCCCTTTTTCGCAAACGTTGTGCACGAAGCCATCAAAGCAACAAAATTGATGATGTCTTTTCCATTCGGCCATATAGATCCTGATCAGATTAACCATGTGAAAAAGGACTTAAACAAACAAGGAAATGTTGATCCTAACAACCAAGGATCCAACACCAATATTAGTGGAGGAACAAACATAGACCCTAACAACCAAGGGATGAATAACACCAACAATGGGGGTAATTTTGACCCCAATGAAGAAGGGATAACCGATGAAAAGGTTACCGAGGCTATGCAAAGCCCTTCATGAAACTTGTGGACAAAGTGTTGGAAAAGGATAAAGAAAAATACTTCCTAGACCTAGCACAAACAGGTCTTAAGCTTCCACATGACTATGATTTTGCCAAACTTAAGAAAGAAGAAGTAGAGGCTAACCCCATTGATATCATGAACAAACAATTCCAGCTTTTTCAACTACAGTTGGACACATTGAAACAAGGCGGGGCTCCTAAACCTTTCTCTATTGAAGCCTTGTGTCCTTTTCCTTTTGACAAGTCCTTAGTCATGATACCATTTCCAACAAATGCTATTTATCCAAAATATGATAAATATGAAGGGACCTCTGATCCCCAAGATCACTTAAGGGAATTTTGTGCCCCAAGTCTGGATTTTATGCATGACACAACTTACCTCATGAGGTTATTCCCTAGAATTTTGGGAGGCATGGCAATGGAGTGGTTTTCAAAATTACCCTCCGGTATTAGGACCTTCAAAGAATTGGCCTCTAAATTTGTAACCCACTACTCTTATAACATCAAACATGAGGTCACAATGCTCAATCTCTGCAATACCAAACAAAGAGATGGAGAGGGATTCATAATTTTCCTACAATGATGGAGGGCGGTATTTGCTAGATACCCTTGAAGTGTACCTAAAAAGAAAAAGATGGATATCTTTGTGAATAGTTTGAATCCTGAAATGAACTATCGACTAAGGCTGCAATGCCCTAGATCATTCCAGGACTTAATCAAGAATGGGTTGACAACAGAAGAGGTATTGGTGAAAACTGGAGAAATCAAACTCTACAAAGAGAACAAAAATAACAACAACACCAATAACTCCAACAACAATCAAAATCGAAACAACAACAACAACAGTAACAACAGTCGATATTGGACAAGGAATAACAACAAAAATAAAGGAGTGGTTAACGATGGAGTGGTGGAGGCTAATACTTAAGCTACCCCTCTTAACCTCACTCAAAACTCAACTCAAGCCAATAACATGAATCAAACACCCAAGGTACCTTTCAACAACAACACTAATAACAATTTCGGGAACAACCAAGGGGCCTCTAAACCTAAACCGTTCTTTGCACCTACAACCAAGAGGGCATTCACTACTTTAGGTGAACCATTGGAAAATGCATTAAGGACACTTATTGCTAATAAAATTATTGATCTACCAAAGGCTCAACCTTACGAACCACATTGGTGGAATGAGAACAGCCATTGTGACTTTCATCAAAATAGGGGACATAAGACCAATGATTGCTTGCGTCTCAAACATGTGGTACAAGATCTCATCGACAATGGTGTGATAAAAGTGGATGGACCTCAAAATAATGAAGATCACACAGCCGTTAAAACTCCTTTTTATAAGCATGAAAAGGGAGAATCTTCTAATTCCAACAATGGAGGAAACAATGCCAATAATATAAAAAGCAGTCATAATGTCAACTTTGCCCATACTTATGACAATACCATCAATGTTGTTGTGATTAAGGACCAACCTATTCAAGAATTTGCTAATTCCATCACAAGGGGGCAAGCCTCAAAGGTTACCTTACAAGGGGTTAGTCCTATTACTATTGGTCCCAAGGCACCAACTATTGTGGCTAAACAAACAACACCCACCACAAAAGCTTATAGTTTGGTGGACCAATTACAAAAGACACCCGCCCAAATATCAATTTTGGAATTGCTAAAACTATCTCCTAACCACAAAGAGATTTTGGAAAAGGCCTTATGGGAAACCACAGTTCCTATAAACTTGGAGGAAGACAAATTTCAGAATATGGTAGGACACCTCATAGCCCCTCATTGCCTTTCTTTTTCAGAACAAGATGACATGTCTATCACACATCCTCAAAACTTACCCTTGCATATAGAGGTATTAATCCAAAGACATAGGGTTAAGAGAG
>MU223281.1:3905511-3943204 GCA_018584345.1 Thuja plicata | reverse complement strand
TTGATTGCTGAAATATTTGTTGATGATATCATATTTGGGGGTAATGATATGTTATGTAAATTATTTTCTAATGAAATGAGAAAAGAGTTTGAGATGTCAATGTTTGGGGAGATCAAATTCTTTCTTGTTCTACAGATTCTTCAATAGAATGCAGGCATATACATCACTCAATCCAAATACATCAAGGAAGTTCTCAAGATATTCAAGATGGAATATTCCAAGATAGTTGGAACACCTATGGCAACCGGATGCAAGCTAATAAAGGAAGACAAGTCAACTGAGGTAAATCAGACCATATATAGATCTATGATTAGCAAACTCATGTATGTTGTTCATACTAGACTAGATATAGCACATGCAGTTGGAATAGTTGCAGTATTCTATGCTAATCCCAAGGAATCACACATGACTGTTGTCAAAAAAATTCTGAGAAATCTAAAGAATACCAAGGACTATGGCTTATGGTATAAAAGAGAAGGAAAATTTGAGCTTCAAGTCTATACATATGTTAATTGGGTTGGAAACTTAGATGACAGAAAGAGCACAATAGGAGGAGCATTATTTATGGCTGACAGACTTGTCACATGGATAAGTAAGAAGCAAGGATACATCTTACAATCTACTACAGAAGTAGAATATGTGGCTTCTACTGCAAATTGATCTAACATTGCATGGATCAAAAAATTACTGGAAGGTATGAATATGAAAATTCTTGAGCCAGTGATTATCTATTGTGATAATACCAGTGCAATAAACAACCATGTCAAAGAACCATGTCATGCATGCTAAGACCAAGCATATTTCTATAAATTATCATTGCTTAAGAGAACAAGTGTAAGAAAAAGAGGTGATACTAGAATATGTTCAATCAAAAGAACAGTTAGCGGACATATTCACAAAGCCATTTCCTAAAGATACATTTGAGTACCTGAGAAAGAGACTAGGGATCTGAACCTTGTTTATTGGTCACTAAGCTAACTAGGAGGCTGCATTAGCGTACACATAATACGAAGATCATTCATGTTGATGCAAGAAAATATATGAACTAAAAAGATACATCAGTACACAAAAAGGTACTTATCTGCACCAAAAACCAAAGTCATTATATTGTTGATGGATAGGGAAATTCAAGGAGTATATTATAAAAAGGAGAAAGGATATAGTTTGGCATTGTTGTCAAAGGGAGAGAGATTATATATCCATATGAAATATCCATCATGATCATACAAAGGGAGAAAAGTATTCTCAAGGAGAGATGACTCAAAGGGAGAAAGTATATTATCTATTGTTGTCAAAGGAAAAAGAGATATGAATAGAATTATCAAGGAGATGCAGAAAGTAAATGCAAGACATTAAATTAGTTAATGTATTGTATTTTCATTGATGTTAACTTGATATAATATGATTCCAGTTATATACATATTTTCACAGACTTCAAAGAACCAAAGAGATAAAGGTTATGTTATTAGTAATGCATAAAAGTTTAGTATACACCAAGTGACAACAAAAACTGACAAACAGTGCACCCCGATGGAAAGAGAACCCTGAGAGAAGATTCATAGTGATACCTGAGCAAGATACCCTAGAAATCATTACCGAGTAGAACCTAAGTGATACCTGAGTAGAACTAAAAGTCACAGTGTTGCCCAATGAACATACAACCCTGAAAGATAGAGATGCCCGAGGACAACTGAAGTCAAGACCGATAAAATAAGGAGTTAAACACTGATAAGAACTGAAGTTTAGAAATGACAAAAGACTTAGCTGGAAAGAGCTAAATATGGAGTTAAATGGTTGATAACATTGTTTTCATCAACAAGTTAAAGGCTAGAGATAAGCTATAGTTTTAAAGATAGTTTTATTCCAGTTATCAAGGAGAAATCTATGGGATAAAACTGAAGTAAGCTTTGAAGCAAGAATGGCGAGAATTGTGGATCACACCAAGAACAAGAAAGTCAAGGAATTAGAAATGGTGAAATTATGTCTATAAGAGAGACAAGATAATTCATTATGAATTAGGGTTGAATAGAGAAAAGGATGTTGAAGAGAATATTGGTGAAGAAGACTTTAGACAGTCCTGATCAAACAAGCTAAAGAACAAAGCTAATGTTTTTTGCGGACACCGAGCAATAGAGGAACAACAACATCACCGAGCAGAAATAAGTGGACCAAAGAAATAGAAAAGAAACATTGATCAAAAAGGTATTATGTGCGTACAATAGATCTAAACATCTGCAAGTTTAAGTTGTATATATGAACAGATCATATATTGTTTTAGTTTAACCATCGATTCAAAAAATCTCTTAACATAGTGGGATTTAATTATCCTTTATGTATTGAGATACATCCCAAGAAGTATCAAAAAATTTCTCATGAAGATAGCATAGTGAAATGCCAGATATCAAGTGACAAACTATTTTATTTAAATCCTCTAACAAGGTCACACTTAACAGTGTATTTGTAACCTTTAATAGGGTTGGCTCTTCACCGAGCTCACTTTAGAAGAGTGAAAATTTTGGGTTACAGGTCCCAAGTGGTTTTTCCCTTAACAGGGTTTCCACGTTAAAAATCCATGTGTCAAATGTGTTTATGGTTCATTACTTTAATGCTTTTCTTTACAAATTACTAAAACAGGATTGATCAGTAAACACTAAGTTATTTGCTATATTTTGGTAAAGGGTAGACTGTTATTTGGTAAAGCTTAAGAAAAAGGATTAACAGTGAACTCTGAGAAGTAGTTATTTGATAAGATTATTTTAAGGTCATACATCTTGTAGGACTGAAGATAACTAGAGGTTTATATTTGAGATATAAAGTTTTGGTTGGTTTATTGGATTAATTTTTGAGGTCACTGATTCACCCCCCCCCCCCCCCCCCTCAGTTATTCTAACATAATGAAGAGGGCCCTGGGGAGAACTAGCTATCTCAAGAGGAAGAGGTACTGAAGGAAACCTTCATTCATCTAAATTTGGAGGACTTTAATGATAAAATAGAAATCACTGTTGATGTCCTCCAAACGGTGAAAGCCAATTCCGTTCATTCTTTTAGTATGGATAAATGGACCTTTCATGAAATAAAGGAGCTCCTCCTTAATCATTCGTCTCTTGCTGCCAAATCTGAGAACCTTCTACAAAGTATGGAAAATGAAAAAGATGAGAAGAAAGAGGTGGATGATACCACTGCATGTAAAGAAAATGTGGCCCAGAGGTTGGTCAATACTGAGCTAGATAACAAATTTAGGGGTGTGTTGGATGATAAAATGTAGAAGTTAAATGCTAAGGTGGACATAAATGAGGCTATGCTTAAGAGGATCCTTCATTTTAGTCATGAAGGTATGAAGGCTTCTAATGATAACCTTAAATAATTATACGTTATTTTAGAGGGTCTCCATAAGGAAAAGGCTACTATAAATTTGGATTAGGAGACTGTTAATTCAGTTGGTCAAGCTACTGGCCCAAGGAAGCACACTAGGGCTATTTTGAAGAAAAAAAACCTTCAGGGTACCTAAGGAACTAGTGAATCTTAAGGATTTTATCTAGAATATATCTTGTCTGGAAGAAGACACTAATGAGTTCCTTAAGCAGTTGGTCTAACCTCTGGTGATCTATTCTTTGCTGGTTTTTTCTGATTACTGCTCTATTGTAGTTCGTTGGTAGTTTCTACTTGTTGGTCAAAAGTTTTTGTTTTGTTGTTCTTAACTGTTAAATCTATCTTGGGTGGTGTTGATTAGTCTTAGCATTAATTTTTTTATTTTGTTCTTAATTCCTATCTTTTTGGTTTTCTTGTAATGGGTTTTAGGGTCCTTCAAAATTTGTTTTTGCCTTAATCAAAAACAAGATTATCACGATTGAATTGTGTATACAAATATGTCAAGTGAACAAAAGGTGTAGTGAGAATAAAAATGTAGTTGTACCATTTCAATTCATTTCAAAATATAAAATTTTCAATCAAATTCAAATGGTTTAAATATGTCTAAATCAACAAAGAAGGACAAAATGCATAGTTATAACGATCTAAGGATACCAATGTTTATTGAAAAACAACTCATTCATGGTATTTAATCATAATTTATATTTAAAAGTATTTAATAGATATTCCAAAAGCTATCAAAAACAACTTATTGTAATTAACAAAAACATATGAAGAAATCACAATGGACAAACCATAAGAAAACCTCAATGACTTATGAATTTGATTAAATTGTCTTCAATTAATATATACCAAAATACAAAAAAGCATCTATCTAAAATGTTTATCTAATATTATAGTAACTATTCATGACAATAAAAACCTCTTGAAAAGAACTGTTTCAACTCACAATTAGAAAATCATTTTAAAAATAAGATAAACAACCCTTTAGAGACAATAGTCATCTTCCTTGCAACCATAGAAACAAAGCATGTAAACAGGTGAAATAAAACTAATTAATAATAACATCTTCATCAAGATCTTGTTCTTATCCTCCATGTTTATCCTCTCATACTTCATTCCCGACTACTTCTTGGTGAGCTTGTGCTTAAAGTTTCACTTGTAAGCTATGTACCTTAACATAATAGGGGAAAACACTTGGGCTATTATTCATATTAAATATTATCCTATGTTTTGAAATGTTGCAGTCTGTCCTGACTAAGCTGATACATATATGATAAAGATCACATTTCAAAGACTTAAGGTGGAATATCATGTTTGTAAATATTTTGAACACTGCATTACTTAGAGTTTATGCAAGAAATAATGCTTATAAATGCTTCATTTGGAAATTTCATTTCACCTCACTACCATTGAGAATATTTTATTCATCTTATTCAAAAACATCCACCTCTAACAGATTAAAGTTGTCTTTCAAATTATTTGAATCTGAACGGAAAGTGTCGACGCTCGACTCTATCTCAATCTTCAATTTGGTAAGTAGAAACACTTTCCATTCCAACATGTCTATCCAAAATATAGATTTATTTTCCTCAGGAATGATGATGATTCCTTGTACAATTATGACCATTTAATTCATTTCAAACAATTCTAGTAACTCTGCAAAAATACTTGTCAAACTATTTATGTCCTTTTTAACATCCTTTCCACCGGTAGTTAGAGTTTTCACCTATTTCAACACTTGGGTGTATATCCTCATAGACTCTACAGTGCATAATAACACATCAATAGCTAGTTTTTCCACCCATTTATCAATTGTTCTCATAACAAATTGGCATCCTTTGATCTCTTTTAATTTATCAAAATCTAACCCTTGTATTGCAATGGTCAAGTTTTGAAGAAGCAATTGATAATCTTGCAGAACATACTAATTATGGGAAATGAAAGTATTTAGTTGGCTTTGAAGCTTTAAGATTTTCTATTTCTCCACTTTTACCCTCTTAGATAAGATAATCATAGAGAGATCAACGTGATATATATCACCTTCTAAACTTGTGGGGCCCATGTCTATTATGCTCATATTGAAGTCTTGTTTGGTGATTTCGTGCTTATTTTTATTTTCTGGGGGATCTGCTATTTCAAGGAACTTCTAATATAAAATTGTATAAACAATCATCCTTGACATTCTCCTATCTTTCCTAGGCATGATAATATCTTCTAGAAACTTGGCCATAATGTATACTTCAATATAAACAATACAGGTACATCTCCTCTTCTTTTCAACGACTATTTTTAGCCAAGAAGGAGAAGAAATTTTAGATGTTCTGGGAGCATTAGCAATAATAGTATTTGGTTGAAAAATAATAAAATATTTAGGTGTTGAATCACCAAGAAGAGAGATCAATATTATAAAAAATAGTACTCATAAGATTATCTCCATCAAATTGATTGAAAATAAGTACCTTTCTATTCGAAGTGGTTGCATCAGGAGTTGCCATTTTTTTAGTGACTACGGAAACAAGAGCAGTACCTCTATGATCAATATATCTTATTTATGGTGTCTATACATCTTCTTCACAATTAGACTTCAAATTTACATGGTGCTTAGGTGGG
Source organism: Thuja plicata (assembly GCA_018584345.1). Taxonomy (NCBI): domain Eukaryota; kingdom Viridiplantae; phylum Streptophyta; class Pinopsida; order Cupressales; family Cupressaceae; genus Thuja; species Thuja plicata. The sequence goes on along the minus strand of MU223281.1, from coordinate 3,937,222 downwards.
TTTCCATCCCCTCTAATTATGAAATCATTTTCTAAATATCATATCCTAAATTGATTGGGGCTTTTGAGATGTTGAGCCCCTCAAAGCTCCCTTTCATATTAGTTGGAACATGTTGAGATGAAGACAAGTAAACATGATCTTTTGTTTTCTTTACAGCCCATTTATTTGTTCTTTCCATTGCATAGAAGGTTTCTATGTTTGTATTTCAACCACTGAAAAATTCCAATTGTGCACAAGGACCTGGGCCAACATCTCGACAAAACTCTTCAGTCAATTTTGAACTATCATCAACCAAGTATTTTGGGATAGATAATAGTAGGTTGAAATTCCTAACTTGATCTATTTTTAACCTCATTATGTCTCTTTTTTAAACTTCCCTTTCATCTTTACAATCCTCCCAATAGTGTTCTTCATGTTCCCAAAGTTCATATAGATTATCTCCATAACAATAGGTTTTAACAAACTCGTGTTGTCAAAATGTGTTCTAGGGAGCCACAACTTCCAGTGAAACTCTGATAAGATATTTTTAGCACCTTTGGTGACATCATTACTCTTACATGAAAATTATGCAAGAGAGATGGGAAAGGAATATCCTTTCTTTTTCATCTCAATATATTTGACATTAACCTTTGTTGTCAGAAGCTGACAAAAGATGATGACACAAAAGAAGTGAACAAAACACTCTATAGATCAATGATTGGAAAACTATAGTATGTTGTACACAGTAGACCTGATATTGCCCTAGCTGTTGGGATTGTTGCAAGGTTTTCTTCTAATCCCAAGGAAACTCACATGATGGCAGTAAAAAGGATTCTAAGATATTTGAAAGGAACTGATGACTATGGTCTATACTACAAAAAGAATAACAAGTTTGAACTCAGATTTTACACTGACTCTGATTGGGCTGGAAATGTTGATCAAAGGAAAAGCACTATTGGTGGAGCACTTCTTTTAGGAAAGAAATTGATCTCTTGGACAAGCAAGAAACAGAATTGCACCTCACAATCTACAGTTGAAGCTGAGTATGTGGCAGCAGAAGTTAACTGTTCTAACATTGTGTGATTGAAGATACTACTAAAAGGTATGAAGGAGGAAATCACTGACCCAGTTGTCATATATTGTGATAACACAAGTGCTATTAATATTTCTAAAAATCTTGTGATGCACTCAAAGACAAACCATATATCTATCAAGTATCATTACTTGAGGGAGCTAGTTCAAAGTAAAGAAGTGAGACTGGATTATGTGACACTAAAGAACAATTAGCAGGCATATTCACAAAAACACTACCCAAGGATGCTCATGAGTATCTACGAGGTAAATTGGGGGTGATTCCCCTCACTGAGGCTAATTAAGTTCTATATGGTACTATTGCATCAAATGTTACATTCAGAATATTTGACACATTGATGCACAGTTAGTCACACTTTAGGATGCTGGCTAAAGTTGTGAAGATGAACAAGGACAGAAAAGAAAAATCAGTCATAATCAAGATGACGGGATCAGCATGATACTAAATATTTACATGATAAAGATATTGACATCTTTGGCATTGTTGTCAAAGAGGGAGAGATTACCTATATAGAGGAAGAGATTGCCGAGAAAGAGAGATTACAAAGAAGGAAAGATTACATAGAGGCAGAAGTTACTATTGAAACTATTAAAGTGATTATCTACTCAGAGGGAGTCTACAGATGATTACAGTGTGATTATAGACACAGAGGGAGAAATGTTTTATAGATAAGAATCAGAATGAAGCTAAAGACATTAATGAAGATTCATTCATATCAAGGAACACGGGTGAATTTTCGGATTGGTTGGTAACTATGCTTGTTAAATCATTGTTTTAATATTTTGTGTTGCCATCAATGCCAAAGAGGGAGATTGTTGGAAAGTGACAATGTAAGAAATTGTTATTTTGTCATTGTTGTCAAACCTTGACTGGTGAGACTATTGTTATCTGTTTGAGTACCATATCTATTGTTGATGAAGAATATTTAACAAGAAGACCAAGTGAATGGTTGATTTAAATAAAATAAAAGGGTACTTGATCAGTTGGCACTCTGGCAAAGTAATTAGTTGTTTATCTTTCAATGACATTTTTTCTGGTTGTTTTGTGCCGAACAATTTTTGGCTTGTGCCGAGCAAAGTTTCTTGTGCTGAGCAAAGTTGTTTATGACGAGAAAAGTTGTTCAATGCCGAGCACCCGTGAAATTGCCGAGTGAAAACAATGATGTTGGCCGAATTATAGTAATTGGATTAATGATGAGATTTGAGATCTCTGGCCAAATTAGTTAATTTTATTGGGTTATGTAATGTTAATTAAAGATTGATCCATTTCATTTAATGTATGGGTAACCGTAATTAATGCATGGTTTCAAGATTTACTTAGAGACTACTTTGGAGAAGTAAATGTAATGCAAAGATGGAATGATCCGTTGGATCTGACCTAACCTAAGATCTACGATCTTGTTTAAGCGACAAAGATTTATCTGACCTAAATAGAGAGGTATATGATAACCTCAAGGGGTTATTCATTGCATGTGGATTAGTGTATGTGTATGCAAGAGGATTTTAATAGTTGATTTACTGTTTGGCATGATCTACCAGAGAAGGCAAAAGGCAGAAGCAGAAAGTTGCATGTGTGATTGCTTGACGGATTTCCAAGCAGATTAGAAGGTTGAAATGATAATGTAGGCTATCTAGTAAGTTAACATTAGAGCTGTAATTGGATCTAAATTTGGAAAGTAAGTTGTATGTACCAGATCACAACTATTGATTACTTTCTAACCATTGTATCAGTTAAATCCTTTAACAAGGTTGACCTAACAATCATTTGTATAAATCCTCTAACAAGGTGACATTCAGGTGGAATGTTCTAAGTCCTTTAACAAGGCCACTCCTGACAAGGTGATTAAATCCTTTAACCAGGTCACACCTAGCAGTGTGTTATTGTAACCTTTAACAGGGTTGGCTCCTCATAGGGCATCACTTCAGAAGAGTGAAAACTTGGTAGCATGTTACTGGTGGTTTTTCCCATATTGGGTTCCCATGTTAAATACTTGTGTCAACTTGTGTGAATGCTTATGGTTTTCTTTACTGTTATGTTTCTACAAGCTAATTTCAATTAACAGTAAACTGCATGATTAAAATTGTTGACTTATGCTACTGCTGCCGAGTAGATCTGAAGTACAGAAAGTTTTTATTTACTACATCTAGACCTGAGGATAACTGATTCGCCCCTCCCCTTTCAGTTATTCTAAATTCATTCTAACATAACATAGGCTTAACTTTACCCAGGAGTTACCTAGTATAGTCCCAATGCTTACCCTAAGGTTTAGGAAGATAAGGATGAGTCAAGAGAGATTATATTGAGTCTTGGGGGTTGGATTTTCGAGAGTTAACCTTGTTTGGAGTTTAGGAGGGTCTTTTGGGCTCCCAGAGAGTAACTAGGGTCAAAACTAACTACCCCACTTGGTACCTTAGGGGTTAGGGGTCATTTTCAACCCATTAAGAGCCTCAAAACTCATTTATGACTCCCCTGAAGTCTCCATTCTGGGTAGTAGCGGATTTGAAGAGTTGTAAGACTTTGGTTAATCCATCCATTCTTTCCTTGCAAGCATTTAACTCCATTTATGGAGAAGTAAGGCAAGTGGGGAGAGTAGATGGATTAGGTTCTCCCCTCCATTTATGACCCCTGATATTTTAGGAAGAAAGCCTATATAAGGAAGAGTTTAGAGGGATTTTGGGTACACACCCACTCTCTACTTTTAGAGACAAATTCATTTTTGTAGGAGTAATTCTTGAGAGAAGGAGGAAGGATTGGAAGGAGAATCTCTTCACAAACCACCTTGCATTTACCATAGCTTAGATTTGAGGTGATTTTTTGGGTTACCATAGCTAGAGTAGTCTTTGATTGCATTTGTACATATCTTGAGAAATTCATGAATGAAGTTTATGTTATTGTTTTCAGCTTCATGGGTTTTCATGGAGTTTATGTGTTGAGTCTTGTATTTTATTTTGTGATTGTTTGTATATAGGGTTCTTCAAGGAATATTCACTCTTGGGATGGTTGGGTAACCTTGATGGGGTGAAAGATAGTGATCTACCCAAGTAGTTTAGATTCTCCCATGTGTGAAGGTATGTACATGGGTATATGGGTGTTCAAGATGCCAAGAATCCCCAAAGGAATGTGGGGTTCATAAGAAAAATTGGAAGGCTTGAAGCCATGACTTGTTTTGTGAAAGACATGTAAATTTACTCCAGTTGTCGCTGTAGGGAATGGAGGAGAAGGGTAGAAATTTGTTCGTGAGTCCATGTGTGGCCATGGAACAAGATTAAATATGTGGTACTTAGGAATGTTGAGCCCAGGTTTGGCCTATTCCTAGTGTATGTATTTTGTATTATTGGCTTTCTCCTCTTGTGCTAGTCCTCTTTCACCCCTTTGTTTCAAGTCTTTTGGAGACCTACATATATCCTTGGGTATTGGGTATTTTATTGTGTTCCTATTTTCATATTCATGGTTGTTATGTGTGTATGTATCCTGGTTCAGTTCTCGATCCCCTAGCTTGGGGGTGGCCTTGCAAAGGCCTAGGTTGGGAGGTGAGTCTCCATGGTCAACCTTGATGTTCTTGCAGGTTTAGAGAAAGCTTTGAAAGTATAGCCAAAGTCTTGGTGTCTTGGTTGTAATCCCATTCTCAAAGTCACTTTATGGTTTAAAGTTTTTCCTTGAAACAGTTAAAGGAAATTGGAAATTTGTAATCTCATTGTTTAAAGGCTCATATATTTTGAAAGAACTGTATTCACTACTTCCTTGTAATAAGAAGAGAAAACTTGTTCTATATACTTGTATCAATAATTGCATTATTGGCTACTTCAGATTTAGTCTTATTAATGTTCTATTAAAGTGATAAGAAAATGAATCTTAAGGATTATAACTTTATATGTTGTTGCAATTATATAACAAAATTTCAATTAATTTAATCTATGAAATTTTCAAAGGTGTTGAAAATATTTCATCTCCTATAGTTAAATATAACATGTTTTAATGAAAATTTATGTTCATTAGATTAAGGTTTAAGTGCCCAAATTCTGGGGCATGACATTTTGTATCAGAGCCATGTTTCAATGTTGGGAACCTAAAGCCCACTACGCAATAACTAAACTATGTCCTTGTATGTGTAGGATGCTTCCTACCACACGAAAGGTTCATAAACATGGGCAAGGCCATAGGTGTACCCCCACAATTTGTTATAAAGTTTAGCCAGAGGTAGAGGTTTTTGCAGGGAATCAGAATTCTCCTCCCAAACCCCCTGTCAATCTCAATGCAGATATAATACTAGCATTGTAGAAACTTTCCAATACCATTCTAGATAGAATGCCTCTAGTTGTACAACAGAATGTGCGTCAAGGGTCAGTAGAACATAGGCCCTTAGCTAGAGAACAAACTAGGAGTCCCCCTCCTAGAATTATAGAGAGACAACCACGCTATAGGCGCAAGCAGTGGAAGACTCAGTGCCCTAAGAGAAACCTAAAATCTCAGGCACCCTATACACCTCCCGCACGGACTCAACAGTCCTCTAAAGGTGTTTATAGTGGGTCCACTAGGGAAGGGGGTCCTTAGTATTCTAGGCCACAGGGCGTGCAAGTTCAGGTACATGGACCTTGTTACAATTGTGGAGCCATGGGACATGTTGTTAGATAATGTCCTCAAAGAGGTAGTCAGCATGCATCAATGACAGAACCTGTAGTTGGGGACATGGGAAAGCCCCACAAAGTATTTGCAGCAATTTATAACTGCCAAGAAGAGCATCACGCCACCATCATTGAGACTCCTAGTTATGATTTCTCCAAATAGAAAAGGAAGGGATGTATCTTGTATAGAGTTATATAAGTGACAATAATCAGTTTCAGGACATTACCTCTTATGTCTATGTGTAAGGCTTCCTGGTTGACCTTACTTTCTCCCTAAAATTATAATGGTTGGAAATATTTCTAAAATTCTTGAAAATAGTGTACCTATAATTTGTGTAATTCTGTTTGCTCAAAATTGGACTTATGGTGTGAGTAATGCACTAAAGGTTAAATGTCTAATTCACTGTATGTATAAAGAAAGAAAGGCAGTAAATCTCTATGAGTTATTGGTATAGTTGGTTAATGATTGACGTTTACACTAAGGATGTGAATGTATATATACCAAAGATGGAGGCTAGATTTATGATTAAAGGTGAATGAAACAAAATGTTTTGTTACATAGAAATGCAACCCTTGAGATATATGATAAGTTCTCCTTGTTCAACTTTGGTGCATCTCTCTTATACATCTTGTGATTTTTAGCTTAAGTCCTTCAAAAAATTTCCTTCTAAGCATTTTATGCTCTTATACCAATTGTTAGAATAACTGAGATGGGGATGATAGTTAGCTCCCAATTATCCTAAAGTCCCAAATTCCTTCAGATGTATATAAAAATAATTTCAAAAATATAATTTAACTTGGTGAAATGTAATCTGTAATCTCAAACTTTAGTCCTATAGTGTTTACCAAGTATTACTAAATTAATACTGTGATTGTCGATCAATGTTAATAAAGTAATGTGTAAAGAAAATAACAATCCACAACAATCATGCACATTAACACATGGATTTTTAACTTGGAAACCTTGTTAAGGGAAAAAACACCTAGGACTGGTAACCCAAAATATTTCACTCTTTTGAAGTGAGCTCGGTGAAGAGCCAACCCTGTTAAAGGTTATAATGCACACGGTTAAATGTGACCTGGTTAGAGGATTTAAAACTAACAGTTCTCTCTTGACCATTCATTCACTATGGTGTCTGTTGGTTATTTTTTATATTTTAGTGACTTGAACAGCAACCTTTTCACCTTGCAATAGATCTTTAAGAGCAGCCAACTCCAAGTATTTGAAAAATATTGAAAAAGACCAATTAACAAGGATGTGGATCCATCCTTCTACTCTTTAGGTTCTGCAAAACCAAGGGGGGACACCCTTCAACACCTTCAATATTATGTAAGGCATTAATCGGGCAGAGATCTCATATAGGATCAACATGACCGGGAGATACTAGGTAATCGGCTAATCACCCATTGAACGTCGACCTTGAAGTGGAGCATGAGATTGGTACAACACCACAAACCACATAAAAAATCAGATATGTCAGAGTTTATATTTAAAATATAGAATATAGCTAGACCCACCAGATATGCATCAATATGGAAAGACTAATCCATGATCAGTGCCTTATCCATTGGGCAATACTCCAAAGCAAACAAAATGCACAACAATCAATTGTTGTCAATGATTCTAAGCCATAAATACAATCAATCCAGATCAATAATTCTTATCAGATCCTCATGTAGACAACCAAATGAACTTATGTCACATCCATAGCATCATTTAATCTGATCCTAGATTAGAACTGAAGAATAATAACATATACATAGATAAACTCTATGTAGAGAATCAAAAAATTCAAACTTCACAAGACTGACACTAAGGAGAGATATGAATATGGAACTCTCATATTAAGTATGAAGAATCACCCTCCTGTGTACAATTTTCTTCAGAAAAAGCCACTTCATTAATATGCAAAATACCAAAGAAAAATTATATTCTATCTGATAACAAAACTAGTAAAATCAATAAACTATATCCCTAATGGAACCAAAACAAACTGGAAGCTTCTAGAGCCAATGATCTGAAACTCTCTATGGAGGCCAAGAAATTGGAACCCTTGCACACTAGTGAAAATAAAGATATATGGGCCAAGAGAAAACTCATGATTCCTTCTTCCACAGACACCTGTCCTCTCCCCAAAATATCTGAAATTGCTCTCTTCTTAAACTGCCAAAATTTGATTTGTTTTGCAAAATTATCTCCTTAAACGACCTTTGAAAATCTTCAAAAACTTCCCATGGATGCACATTAATGTTTGAAAATAAACATATTTTAGCATCACATTATTATCCATGTGCACATTACTTTTTAATTTATCATTTTTATTTACCTGTGCACATTACTCTTTAATTATGTACTTTAATTATCTTTTATCTCCTTAAAATACTTCTCTAAATTATATTTCATCTTTGTGCAGGTCTTGCCTTTAATTTCTACATTTTAATCTATTGTGCACTTTACCTTTACCTTTGTGCACATTAATTCATCTTTTAATCTCTTATTTTCTATTAAATTATGCATTGCCTTTTACCTTCCTTTTCTACCCAGAATACACCAGAATTTGCCATGTGGCACCTCCTGATTGGTCCACCTTTGCACCTGTGTCATCCTACTTTTCCTAGCCTGCCACCTGTTGCACTGCCACATGTTGACCAGGCATGATCCCTTGAAGAGTAACTAGTGAGCATATTTGGTTAGTTCCATCACGCCCACTGTCTGATCTTACCTCAAGATCTGTGCCCATATTAGATGCCTCTATTGTGTGCATGCCACGTCATCACCACTGGGTCTTCCTTGTTGTTAGCCCAGTTGTTTTCCCTGCCACATGTCGATCAAGCGCAATGTCTCAATGGTAACTCTGCACATCTCTAGGGTCCAAGGCATTGCACTATCCATAGATCTTCCTTCGCGATCATTGTCTGCCGTCGATTTCATCTACCTCGGGATGCATGTATGATTTTTTTCCTCTACCACCACATCACATGCCATTTCATCCTCATGGGCCCCACCAAAGCTGGTTTATTTTCCTCCAAGGTCACCACATGGCCAGGTCCAGTCGCCAGTGAGCTCCGCCCGAGCACATCACCTAGAGCCTTCGGGCTCTTCTTCATATTACATTGTATGTGGTTTATCTTATAAAGACTGAAGACTACCGTTTCCCAGTGCATGTGGGATTAAGTTTTGAATTTTTTTAAAGATTTACATCATGCACGCCCAAAATATTATTTCTGACCAATTCAATGCCTTCAACATGCATCCAAGCGTGCACGCTCACCAAGAGCCTCTTCTCTTAATTCACATAGCTAATTGTGTGCTTTAGTATATAAGCTTATGATATGCTATCCAAAAATGAATGTGGGATGATTCCCATAGTTTCTATTATAATAACCTCTCTCCCAATGTACTAGAATTTTGAAGCCACTGCCTCCAATTTACACATCTTTCAGCATTTTCCTGATTCTTGGTCTGTGCTTCTTGGTGCTCGGTGACATTACCCTATTGCACGGTAACATTAGGCATTTGCATCGGTATAGTATCAAGTTATTCCATGGGACAAATATATTGTAATCTTCTGGTTCTTTCATGCTTTCCTCATCATTCTTCTCAGCAAATTCGTTAACTCTCACATTTGCAGTTTCAATGATTTTGTTAGAAGTCTTGTTCAAACATTTGTAAGCTTTAATCTTAGTAGAATATCCAAGAAATATTCCTTCATCACTTTTTGAATCAAATTTACCATTTTGATCATCTTTCATAATATAACAATGACTTCCAAATATTATAAAATAGCTCACATTAGGTGTATAACCATACCATAGCTCATAAGGTATTTTTTTGTATCTTTCTTCAGTTGTACTTGGTTCAGTGTGTAAATGCAGTACTAACAGTTTCTCTCCAATATGTTTGTGCAAAATTATTTTCAATCATCTGTCTTCTAGGACAATCTACAATTGATTTATTTCTTCTTTCATCAATTCCATTCTTCTGTAGTTTCCTCGGTGTAGAAACATGTCTTTTTATTCCATGCTCATTACAAAAGTTAGTGAACTCATCAAAAATAAATTCACCTCCTCTATCAGATCTCAAACACTTTAGTTCTCTACCAGTTTCTTTTTCCACTTTAGCTTTGTACCATTTAAACATCTTAAATGCTTCAGATATTTCTTTTAGGAACATGACAGTCATCATTCTAGAGTAGTCAACAACAAATAAAATAAAGTATTTGTCCCCATAATAGCTCTGTGTTCTCATTGTTTCACATAGGTCTGTATGAACTATCTCCAAAATATCATTAGATGAAAAATTCTTGCTCTTAAAACTAAATTTTGACATCTTTCCCATTTGACAATTTGTGCACATTACATGGTTTGGTTTAGATAAGCTCGGTAAGCCTCTAACTTTTATTGTCTTACTAATCTTAACCATGTTGTCAAAATTTACATGACAAAGCCTTTTATGCCATAACCATATATCTTCATTCTTAGCCAATAAGCAAGTAGTTTCAGTAGTGTCAAGATAGAATAGGTTATCTTTTGATTGTTCACCAGTGCTGATCAACTTTCCTGTTCCATCATAGATTCTAGCTTTTCTATTTTCAAATGCAACTTGGTGACCTGTGTTATTCAGTTGTGAAACACTCAATAGATTATAATTAAGTCCTTTCACCCAATATGCATTCTCACATTTGATTTGATTGTTCAGCATAATAGTACCTTTTCCTTTCACTTGACAAGGTGTATCATTTCCCATTCTAATAGATCCACCATCATAATGTTCAAGAAATTCAAATTTTCCTTTATCTCCAGTCATGTGATGTGTACAGCCACTATCAATAACCCAAATGTCATGCTTACTAACTTTAGAAATAAGTGTTGTTTCTACATACCTTTCATCTTCATCTAAATCATCTTTCAAAGCTACAAACATTGTCTCAATATCTTCATCACTGTCGGAACCACTTTCATTATATTTATCTTCAAAAATGTAACAAGCCTTCTTACCTTTATCTTTGTAATCTTGGTCATTCCTTCTATCATACTGTTGGTTTCTTCTGTAGTCTCGATCATATTTTATGTCATTAGATCTATCATTTATTTCATCATTCTTTCTATTAGGGCATCTTGCAGCAAAATGGCCAATCTCTTTATAGCTAAAGCATATCAAAGGTAGTTTACCTTTATATCTTCCTTTACCTTTTTGCAATCTTCTAACCATTAAAGCTTCAAGTTCATCAAGTTCCTTATCATCACTATCATTGTCACTATTATTTCTAATTATGTGTTTTCTGCCAGATTTACCAATTTTCAAAGTAGACATAAACGGAAATGCCATAGAAGGTACAACACTATTGCAAAAATTATTTATCTCAAAAGAAATCAATCTTCCAACAAGACTATTAACAGTAATATTATTTTGAGGTGTTGCTCTCATTTCATGTATTTCAGAGACTCATTAAGAATAAATAGGCAATAAAGTTCTAAGAATCTTACTCACAATAGTGTCTTCATCAATAGTTCCACCAGATCCTCTAATAGGATTCACAACTTTCTTAAGTTGGGTACAATACTATGTTATGTTCTATCATTCTTTCATTCTCATACCATCAAATTTTCCTCGGAGACTTTCATCTTTAGCTCTGTGTACATATGCATCTCCTCCATAAACTAGTGTAATCTTATCCCACATCTTCTTGGCTGATGTACATGACTTGATATCTTCAAATTCAGCATCAGTAAGTGAAGAAGCAATCTCCACCATTATAACATTATGTTCATGTTTATCTTTCATCTAATTAACAGTCAAGGGTCCAGTAGGTTGAATGAATTCATTATCCAGGTATATTGCAATGTCATCTCCAATCCTTGATAAGTATATAGTCTCATCCTTCTTTTCCATGTCGAGAAGTTCTCCTTGTTCAACTTCGGTGCGTCTCTCTTATACATCTTGTGATCTTTATCTTAAGTCCTTCAAAACTTTTCCTTCTAAGCACTGTATGCTCTTATACCAATTTTTAGAATAACTAAGATGGGGGTGAGAGTTAGATCCCAATTATCCTATAGTCCAAAATTCCTATAGATGTATTCAAAAACAATTTCAAACATATAATTTAACTCGGTGAAATGTATTTTGTAATCTCAAACTTTAGTCATATAGTGTTTACCAAGTATCAGTAAATTAATACTGTGATTACCGATCAATGTTAATAAATTAATGTGTAAAGAAAATAGTAATCCACAACAATCATGCACATTAACACATGGATTTTTAACATGGAAACCATGTTAAGGCATAAACCACCTGGGACCGGTAACCCAAAATATTTCACTCTTTTGAAGTGAGCTCAGTGTAGAGCCAACCCTGTTAAAGGTTACAATGCACACTGTTAAATGTGACCTGGTTAGAGGATTTAAAACTAACAGTTCTCTCTTGACCATTCATTCACTATGGGGTCAATTGATTGTTTTTAATGTTGTAGTGACTTGAACATCAACCTTTTCACCTTGAAATAGATATTTAAGAGCATCCAACTCCAAGTATTTGAAAAAGAATGAAAAGGACCAATTAACAAGGATGTGGATCCATCCTTCTATGCTTTAGGTTTTGAAAAACCAAGGGGGGACACCCTTCAACACCTTCAATATTATGTGAGGCATTAATCAGGAAAAGATATCATACAGGCTCAACACGACTGGGAGATACTAGGTAATCGGCTAATCACCCATTGAACGTTGACCTTGAAGTGAAGCATGAGATTGGTACAACACCACAAACCACATAAAACATCAGATATGTCAGAGTTTATATTTAAAATATAGAATATAGCTAGACCCACCATATATGCATCAATATGGAAAGACTAATCCCTGATCAGTGCCTTATCCATTGGGCAATACTCCAAAGCAAAAAAAATTCACAACCATCAATTGTTTTCAATGATTCTTAGCCATAAATACAATCAATCTAGATCAATAATGCTTATAAGATCCTCATATAGACAACCAACTGAACTTATGTCACATCCACAGCATCATTTAATCTGATCCTTGATCAGAACTGAAGAATAATAACATATACATAGATAAACTCTATGGAGTGAATCAAAAAGTTCAGACTTCACAAAACTGACACTATGGAGATATATGAATCTGGAACTCTCATATTAAGTATGAAGAATCACACTTCTGTCTACAATTTTCTTCAGAAAAAACCACTTCATTAATATGAAAAAGACCAAAGAAAACTTCTATTCTATCTGATAACAAAACTAGTACAATCAATAATCTATATCCCTAATAGAACCAAAATAAACTGGAAGCTCCTAGAGCCAGTGATCTGAAACTCTCTGTGGAGGCCAAGAAATTGGAACCCTTGCACACTGGTGAAAATCAAGATATATGGGCCAAGAGAAAACTCATTATTCCTTCTTCCACAAACACATGTCCTCTCCCCAAAATATTTGAAACTGCTCTCTTCTTAAACTGCCAAAATTTGATTTGATTTGCAAAATTATCTCCTTAAACTGCCTTTGAAAATCTTCAAAAACTTCCCGTGGATGCACATTAATGTTTGAAAATAAACATATTTTAGCATCACATTATTATCCATGTGAACATTACTTTTTAATTTATCATTTGTACTTACCTGTGCACATTACTCTTTAATTCTGCACTTTAATTATCTTTTATCTCCTTTAAATACTTCTGCAGATTATCTTTCATCTTTGCACAGGTCTTGCCTTTAATTCCTGCATTTTAATCTATTGTGCACTTTACCTTTACCTTTGTGCACATTAATTCATCTTTTAATCTTTTATTTTCTATTAAATTATGCACTACCTTTAACCTGTCTTTTCTACCCAGATTGCACCAGAATTTTCCACGTGGAACCTCCTGATTGGTCCGCAGGTCCACCTTTGCACCTATGTCATCCTTCTTTGCCTAGCCTACCACCTGTCACACTACCACATGTTGGCCAGGAATGATCCCTTGAAGAGTAACTGGTGAGCATATTTGGTTAGCATCATCACGCCCACCGTCTGATCTTACCTCAAGATATGTGCCATATTAGATACCTCTACTGCACGCCTGCCACATCATCACCACTAGGTCTTCCCTACTTTCAGCCCAGTTGTCACCCCCACCACATGTCAAGTAGGCGCAATGCCTCAATGGTAACTCTGCACATCTCTGGGGTCCAAGGCATTGCGCCAGCCCTAGATCTTCCTTCGCGATAATTGCCTATTGTCAATTTCATCTACCTCGGGATGCATGTACAATCTATTTCCTCTACTGCCACATCTCCTACCATTTCATCCTTGTGGGCCCCAGCAAAACTGGTTTATTTTCCTCCAAGGTCACCATGTAGCCAGCTCCAGTCACTAGTGAGCTTTTCCTGAGCGCGTCTCCTAGAGCCTTTGGGATCTTCTTCATATTACATTGTATGTGGTTTATCTTATAAAGACTAAAGACTACCATTTCCCAGTGCATGTAGGATTAAGTTTTGAATTTTTTTTTAAGTTTTACATCATGCGTGCCCAAAATATTATTTCTCACCAAGTCAATGCATTCAACATGCATCCAAGCGCGCGCGCTCACCAAGAGCCTCTGCTCTTAATTCACATAGCTAACAATGCACTTTAGTATATAAGATTATGATATGCTATCCCACAATGAATGTGGGATAATTCCCATAGTTTTTATTATAAGAACCTCTTTCCCAACGTACTAAAATTTTGAAGCCACTGCCTCCAATTTACACATCTTTCAGTTGAGCACGGGAAACGACCCCAAGGGCTCTCTTGCCTCCAAATTCATAGTGTATTACATGCATTACAGAATATAAAAACATTAGATGTTTTTCCCATTGTGTATGTGGGATAAACATCCTTCATAATTTGACTAAGCTTACGCAGCCTATTAACTTGCATCTGTAGAAAATTTCAACCAAAATTCCAAACATAATACAAATACACAACTTCCTGGAGCCCATGCGCAGCCTCTACTTGGATTGTTTTAAAAAAAATTTAAAACACAGCCTCCTCATTATACTACGTAGCCCTCCATTGCTTACCTCATGTGCAGGTTTTTTAAATATATTGTCAAACATTTTACTTACCTTGTCTCTGCTCCCAGCGCGCACAGTGAAAGGAGGATAGCTGCAAAGGTTATGGGAATTGGCATTTACATCTACCAAAACATGTGCTTGAACTATTTTACATGCAACATTATCATCTACCTGTGCATCCTTCTTTCTAAAATGTGCAGACTCCCACACATTTGCAGTCCCCACAACATGCGTAGGGTTTCATAATGATGCGTAGGCCTTTCATAATGATGCACAGACCTTTACCTATCCATGTGTTTCCTTTCTATTTGGAAATTACACCTACCTAATGCATTTTTTGTTTGTCTCTAAACACACAACAACCTCTCACTCCATAGCCTGCATTGATCTCCTTTGGGCAATGTTTGTAGAATTTAGTTTTACACCTGCTGATTGCATTCGCCACCATGCCTTGCTCCCAACTTCATGTTGCACATGCTCTTGTTCATACACCTGCTATTTGCATTTGCATGGCATGTTTTAAATTCTTCCTCCAAAGCTACTGTGTAGGCCACTTATTGGCAAGGTTGTTTTTTTTTTAGTCCACTTCAGCACCATGATCATCAAGCATAACAATAGCTATGTACTATTCCTTTCCTTGAAGCACAATGAAGAACAACCCTGCGTTTGTCATATGTAGTATTGATAAACTCATATATGCTTTTCTCATCACCAGTATAAGAAAAAAAATTCCCAAGGAATTTCTTCCAAGATATCAAAATGTTAAGATACTAATATCCAAAGATGAGTGCTTCATTCACCTTGTAACATAATATGTTAAACACATACAAATTTCGTTAGGAAAATGGTTCAGAATAATAACAAATGTGAGCCTGAGAATCCACCACTTAGCACAATGAATCATTAAATTGTACTGAGTATGTGTGTTAAAGGATTTTTTCTGATTCAAAACTAGGTGCAAGATATCCACAATAAAAAATAGCCATTTTGAAGCACTCTAAAAATGGAGATACAAAAACACAGCAAACTGACCTCAGATGTACCTCTGCAAGAGTACCAAATCACATCCTAAATTTCTATCACTTGGCCAGCTAATTCATTCATCCATAACTAGTATGCACACAAAAGGGTTTCATCTGAATCCAACCTGAATGTGAGATATTTCTTACCAAACATAGTCATCATGAAACATTGCGACAATTGCAGACATACAAACACAACAAACTACCTTTGTAATCATCTTGTTAAAAAAGGAAAATCAACTCCTGGGTCCTTGAACCCTTCCCGGATAGCACATTTTCATGTATAGAATGCAAAGAACTAACTCACTCATCATGACCATCAAGAAGCATCAAGATATTGATATGCAAATTCGACCTCCTGTTGAATGACTGGTCATTCAACTCATAGAAAACTGAATAAAATCCATTTGGTTTTTATTTCACAAAGACATCAAATGAAACACTTAAAATCTAAACTATTGGACACAAATTCACTTTCACATGAAGAAAACAAATTTTCAATTAGCTTGTTTTAATCATCATCTGGTCAATAAATATGATTCCTCGAAGTCAGCCTCTTACCAACTTTCGGATTTCACAATCAATAACACTGCATAAATCTGATTTGGAAATCGCTGAGAAAACTAAACAAATGGATTAGCATAGGCCTGAAATTCTTCATGTAGGCATATTTCCATGTTTACAATTTCGGGTAACACTCAATTTCTCATCAAATTCAACCGAGTGCAAATTGTGGGACCCCAAAGTAGGGCATTCAGTAATTCTGCAAATTGCACTCAGCAAACCAGAATAAATTGCAAATAGAAATGCTTTGACACACTTATCAAATGAACTCACAGGGGTTTGAAAAAGGAAATGAAGATTCTCTCTCATGCCTACAACACCTTGGAATAATCCTTATATCATAAATCTTAATTCGGCCAAAGATACAAACCTCCAAAGTGGGTCATATAGTAAAAACTGAATATGTGCACAAATGCATATTTAGGTAAACACCTCCAAATGGCTATCTTCAAAACACATCAAATCTGACATCTGAAAGTTGTAACCCATTAAATTTACTCCATGATAGGTTTTTCACATGTTCCCCAAGTGGTATCTTATGAAAATCATCATGTCTCATTTTACTTTCACTCCAATTAGGTCTCTTCAAAAACAATTTTAGGGGTACTCGCCTTGCCTTAGAGAAATTTTAATTGGTCACTCCAAATTTATGTCAAATTTTAGAGTACCAATAGTGGCTTTGTCTGGGGATGCATGCCCCTTTTGGGCATGTAGAGAATCTAGAATCTATTGGTGAAGCAGACCATTCAAAATTAATCAAACTCCGTCTCTTGACTTCCCAAACTGGGTTCCTTATTGAAGACACAAAACACCAAACACACAACTGAAAGAAAAGTGGCTATAAAACATGTACATCTTTTACAAATGGACCTAAACTATCAAACTAAACTCAGCATATGCCTCTGTCAAATATCTGATTTTCATTTCCATGGATCAGAGGTAAATTGTAATCACCACTATCATATGCCTGATCAATAATGCTACAATTTCCTCTTAGCGAAGCATACACATAAAAATCAGCATTCTCATTGTTATTAGGTGCATGGAAAACACCAAGGTACTGATAGTCTTGATCACTATGTAACACAAAGTTGTTACATTCTTTACAACCATTAACCTACTGAGAGGAAAAAGATTGCAATTCATCCCAATGGTTGGAATCAAACATATCTTGGACCTTAGTTTACACAAAAGAATGAATCTCAGCCATAACAAAAACTTGCAAAATATCCAAGTAAAAACATGATTGCACAATATTGGAGACATCTTTTTTATCATAACTTTTACCAGCACCCTCCAAATTTTAAAATGCATCATCAAGTAATGGCTCATTTACCATTTGCAAATCTGAGAACATACATGTAGATCTTTCACTCTTCTCAAGGGAGTAATCAACATTATGATGTATACAAGAATCATCCATACAAAACTCATCAAAATCTGAATCCACACTAGCATATGAGTCATCATATTCATCACATTTGACATAATCCAATTTCCCACAATCATATGCATTTCCATCTTGCACATTGTTTGCCTCAAAAGAAGGAAAGGAAAAATCAGCATATGTTTCACACCTCACACCCATTAGCATGTCATCATTGTCAAAACAAATATCAACTGGGCACTGCAAAGTGGAGTCTACATTAGATGCATACCTTTGAAAATTAGCAGCCAATAGTTATGATATTTTTTCACTACTTAGTGAGCATTGAATTTCATTCTCACCTTCTTTAGCCTAATTCTTAGTGTTGTAAATATCTTCCTCATTTGAAACAAGGACGACAACTTCTTGACTCGTATCATCTTGTGCAAAATAATCATCAAAAAAATTGGCATCCACATCATAATCACTCTCTTTCTGTCCACAAAACTCTTCCCTAAACTGAGACAAGAAATCTGCACTACCATGCTGATAATAAAACAAATCCATAAATTCAACGGAAACATCTGAAACTAGAGATTCATCCTTGACATCTTGACATTCACTTACTTCACTATCAGCATCATAATCAGCATTATCATCACAACTAGAGTCAGCATTATCAGTACTTTCAAATTCAGATTCTTCAATCACATTTATCCATTTTCTAACTTGTTCTATGCCTTCTTCTCTACAAGATGCAGACCAATTTACTGACTTAGGGATACAAAGCTCTAAGAATGAATGAATATAAGTAGACTCTTGAAGTTCAACATTTATTGGAAGCTCATCATATGCATTGGAAAAATTTTCATAAAACCCATGTATTGATTCCTCATTCCTTTCTCCTACATGTGTTCTCAAAAACAAAATGGCTTCGTCTTGGATTCTTTGATTAAATAGTGCAATATCCTTTTGAATTTCTTCAAGATCTGTTGGATAAGTTTCAGATATAGGAAGCATATCTTTATCCATTGACAAGAGACAACCAATTACACTACTTATTAACAATACATCTTTTCATTCACAAAGATTTCTATCTGACTTATGCAATCATTTCACATAACAACAGAATTCTAATTTTGATGACTGAGATTTGTAAAACAAGAACTATGGGAAACTTTTAAATTCACTTTCCTTTTCTCTGGTGACTTCTTCACCTTATAAGGAAACCATTCATAATTGTTCTTATGGAAAATATTTACCCATGAAGAGAAAAATACCTAGCATCAATTGTAGTGGCTGCAAAATGCTAGATCTGAAGTTACCTTCACACCTTCCAATAATTCTTTTTTAGAGTCGCAACCTCCTTTTGGAGGACAGAAAACTTGAAACCGCTGAGATGTAATCCCAACTCAAATCCTCTTCACACTTTGCATTATAACATTCCGATTTTCATGGTGGGGGAGCACTACATGTTCATTGATTTATCCATTGGTTTCCATCCCTTGAAAACTTAGAAGCTCACCTTGTTGTTCTTTGGGATGTCGCTTCACCTCAAGATCTTGTGACTGGTTTTCTTATCTTGTATCTATTTGAAATAGATCTTTGATTCAACACTGCTGTAGAGATTGGAGTCACCGCCCAATACAAATTGGGAAATATATGACAGTTTTCAAGGGCAAACCCTTTTCAAAATGACCTTTACAAGATAAAACTAACTCCTCACAAGAAAAGAAAACTTATGTTTTATCTGATAACAAAACTAATACAATCAATAAACTATATCCCTAATGGAACCAAAACAAACTAGAAGTTCCTGGAGCTAGTGATCTGAAACTCTCTGTAGAGCCCAACAAATTGGAACCCTTGCACACTGGTGAAAATTAGGATATATAGGCCAAGAGAAAACTCATGATTCCTTCTTCCATAGACACCTATCCTCTCCCCAAAATATATTGAACTACTCTCTTCTTCAACTGCCAAAGTTTGATTTGATTTGCAAAATTATCTCCTTAAACTGCCTTTGAAAATCTTCAAAAACTTCCCGTGGATGCACATTAATGTTTGAAAATAAACATATTTTAGCATCACATTATTATCCATGTGCACATTACTTTTTAATTTATCATCTGTATATACCTGTGCACATTACTCTTTAATTATGCACTTTAATTATCTTTTATCTCCTTAAAATACTTCTGTAGACTATCTTTCATCTCTACGCAGGTCTTGCCTTTAATTTTTGCATTTTAATCTATTGTGCACTTCACCTTTACCTTTGTGCACATTAATTCATCTTTTAATCTCTTATTTTCTATTAAATTATGCATTTCCTTTTACCTACCTTTTCTACCCATATTGCACCAGAATTCACCACATGGAACCTCCTGATTGGTCTGTAGGTCCACCTCTGCACCTATGTCATCCTTCTCTTCTTGGCACACCACTTGTTGCCCTGCCACATGTCGGCCAAGTGTGATCCCTTAAAGATTAGTTGGAAAGTATCTTTGGTTAGCACCATCGCGCCCACCGTCTGATCTTACCTCAGGATCTATGCCCATATTAGATGCCTCTACTATGTGCCCGGCACATCATCGCCACTGGGTCTTACCTGCTATCAGCCCACATGTCAGCCCCACCACATGTTGAGTAGGCACAATGCCTCAATGGTAACCTTTGTGCATCTCTGGGGTCTAAGGCATTGCGCCAGCCATAGATCTTCCTTTGTGATCATCACCTATCATCGATTTCATCTACCTCAGGATGCATGCATGATCTTTTGCCTCTGCCACCATGTCACCTGTCATTTCATCCTCATAGGCCTTGCCAAAACTATTTTATTTTCCTCCAAGTTTGTCATGTGGCCAGGTCCAGTCTCTAGTGAGCTCCACCCGAGCGCGTCGCTTAGAGCTCTGGGGTCTTCTTCATATTACATTGTATGCGGTTTATCGTATAAAGACTGAAGACTACCATTTCCCAGTGCATGTGGGATTAAGTTTTGAATTTTTTTAAAGTTTTACATCATGCACACCTAAAATATTATTTCTGACCAATTCAATGCATTCAACATGCATCCAAGCATGCATGCTCACCCAGAGCCTCTTCTCTTAATTCACATAGCTAAATGTGCACTTTAGTATATAAGCTTATGAAATGCTATCCCATAATGAATGTGGGACAATTCCCATAGTTATTATTATAAGAACCTCTTGCCTAGTGCACTAAAATTTTGAAGCTACTACCTCCAATTTACACATCTTTTAGCCGAGCTCGGGCTGTGACCCCGAGGGCTCTCTTGCCTCCAACTTCACAGTGTATTACATGCGTTGCAGCATATAAAAACATTAGATGTTTTTCCCACTGTGCATGTGGGATAAACATCCTTCATAATTTCACTAAGCTTGTGCAGCCTGTTAACTTGCATCTGTAGAAAATTTCAACCAAAATTCCAAACATAATACCAATGTGCAGCTTCCTGGAGCCCATGCGCAGCCTCTACTTGGATTGTTTCAAAAACATTTTAAAACATAGCCTCCTCCTATATACTACGTAGCCCTCCATTTCTTACCTCATGCGTAGGTTTTTTAAATATACTGTCAAACATTTTACTTACCTTGTCTCTGCTCCCTGTGCGCACATTGAAAGGAGGATAATGTATGTGGTAAATTTGGCCTTGTTAACTCACCATACACTTCAACATAGTCCTTCTTCACCAGATACACATAAGAATGAATATGAGATTATTCATCCTACCTTCCTGCATGATTCGACCTATTGCATTCTATCCAGACGGGGTTTTTGAAATAGCTCTCAGAATGAGTCTCACAACCATAGACCAAACTAGGAATGAAGGATTTTTCTCCATGAATGCAATGCAATGCAAAGTTATTCTAAGAATTAAAAGATGCAAGCTTAATCTAATACATGATTTCAATGCAATTATTCTAGAAATTGAAATTAATCTATTGCAAATGAAAACTTTTAACTAGAAATGAGACGATAAAAATTTAGAAACAATTTTGTATTCTAACAATGCATATTTTCTCCAGGGTAATCAGGGGTTTTGAATGAGGAATGGGAGTTCTTTTATAGACTCAGAGATGATCAAAATATGAACTTTCCTCTTTGAAATAAAATAGGTAGAAAAGCCAGTTTAAATTAGAAAGCTTTTTTTAAAAGAAGATAATAAATTGTTTTCCCTTTGCTTTAACTGTTTTCTTTCTTTGATTTTAACTGTTTTATTTGATTTTAATTGTTTTCTTTCTCTTTAAAGCACAATTAATTCAAAGATTCTATTTCTGAATAGAAGAAAGGTTTTGAGAGAATATTTAATTAAACAAATAAATATGGCCTCATAAATAGGTTTTTCTCAATTATCTAAATAATTAAATTCAATTATTGAAAAAGAGGATATTTATTTAATAATTAAATATCATTTAATTCCTTTTTATGTGTTTTAGCTAAAAGGGGTGAATTTAATTTAATTAAAGTGCTAGGACTTTATAATTAAATTAATTCGATCATAAGGTTTGTTTAGCCAAATAGATATTTAGGAATTAAATATAATGTATGATTAATGTAGATTTAGGATTTTTTACATTTGACGCTTAGGTCGAGTAGAGTCAGTTAAAACTCAGAATTGCCTAGTACAATAGGACTTTGATGATTCAGAAGAATGACAAATGCAACAAAATTGGTTAGTGTTGCAAGATGCCAATTTTGGGGTGTTACATTTTGCCCCTCTTTGAATTGATGTGCGAGCAACGCATTGATTCAAAGAATAGTCTGATGCCTAAAGCATAGAAGAATAGATTTGAACATTGATTGATGCAAAGATCGATTGATGAAGATTTCAGAGCCATCCCCAGGATAGAGCTTGACTCTCCAAAGTCTAGGTTAGGTTGCCGAGACATCGGTCAAATAGAGTTTTTGAGGATCATCTCCAGAATGAAGCTTGATCCTCAGGAATCCGGGTTAGAATGCCCTGATACCTAACAGATTAAGATTTCAAGAGTCATCTCCAAAACGGAGCTTGATCCTCAGGGATCTGGGTTAGAATGCCCTGATACTTAACACATTAAGATTTTGAGAATCATCTCCAAAATGGAGCTTGATCCTCATGGATCCAGGTTAGAATGCCCTGATACCTAATAGATTGATATTTTTCACAAGGTTGTCCCCAGAATGAGGCTCAACCTTCAGGAGTCAGGGTTAGATTTCCCCAATACCTGTCCAACAAGATAATCAATAGAGATTTTAGGACTATCTCCAGAATGAATCTTATTCCCCCAATATCTAGGTTAGATTGCCCAGAAATGGGTTAGATTGATATCTTTCACAAGACTGTCCCCAGAATGAGGCTCAACCTTCAGGAGTCAGGGTTAG
This sequence comes from Thuja plicata, assembly GCA_018584345.1. Classification (NCBI taxonomy): domain Eukaryota; kingdom Viridiplantae; phylum Streptophyta; class Pinopsida; order Cupressales; family Cupressaceae; genus Thuja; species Thuja plicata. Next base: position 3,914,130 of record MU223281.1, on the reverse strand, counting down.
ATTGCCCCGATACCTGTCTGAAAAGATAGTAAATAGAGGTTTAGAATCATCTCCAGAACAGAGCTTGATTTAGGAGTCAGGGTTAGAATGCCCCGATTCCCAATAGATGAGTTTTCGAGAATCATCTCCAGAACGAAGCTTGATCCTCAAGAATCTAAGTTAGATTGCTTAGATACTTTAAAAGATGACGAGATGTAGGGAACAGAGATGCCCCTATTGATTGTGGAGTATCTAGTTTTGACTATGAAGTACAAAAAACTGAACATACCCCAAGTGATGAGATGCCCCTAGCAATGATCGAAGGACTTTTGAAAATCTTATCAAAATTGATTAGAATAGATTCAATGATGTAATCATCCTGCCCCCTCGGGAGTGAAATGGAAAGATGACACACCATAATGATGATGGAGAGTGAAAAATCACAGATAGATGTGGAATCAGAGATCAAGAAGAACTCAGAATAGATTATGGAAGAATTTGGAAGATTCATAATTAATTTTGAGTGATTTCAAGGTCTGGTTGACCAAGTTTGACAAGGGTTGACCAAAGTTGACTAGAGTTGACTTGTGAGAAAAATAGTCAAATATTTGAGAAAATGATGACAAGATATGATTCGGACAAGAAAGCGATGTCAAAAAGTTGACTGCACAAGCGTCCGAGCGCATCGGTCCCAAAAAATTTAAAATGCGATTTTGAGCTATATAGAAGTGTCAGATTTTGAATTCGATCCCGAAAATGGATTGAGCATATAGCTTAAGATAGAGAGCGAGGATCGAACACTTATGTAGTAGTGGTGAAGCTAGGAGGCTGAAGAAGAACCCCTCAATGTACAAATCTAGGAGAACGCAATGAAGAGAACAATGAATTGCTGCCACAATGCAAGTCTAGAATGAAAATGCAATCCTATGCTAGATGCAATATGAAAGTGCAATTCTAGGACATGGTTGTGAGACCCATCATAAAATAATCATCATTGAGCATTTTTTTTTGGAACATCGAAGTCAATACAACCCTTACTGGCACCACAATGCAACCATAAGGATATGAATATGACTTTCATCGGATAAAATGTAGGAAACGAACGTAAGCACCAGGGCACAAAAGCCAAGATGACCTGAACATTGTTTCCAGTTAATGTTGCAAGAGTACACCAGTATCAAGGCATTCAAAGCCAAGATAACCATGAGTACAATCATGCATAAACAAATAAAGAAATAACAAATAGAACAATAGCAGGCAAGGAGATAGTACCGACCTCACCATGGCGTACAAATAAACAAGATCGAGGGATGTGAGGTTGTTCCACCTTAGTGCGGGAGCTCTTATCACATACACCCTATTTATTTGACATTGTCAGATCATCGGGACTACACCAGAAAGAAGTAGACAAAGAAAATATCAATGAAATCCATGAGAATAGAAAGCATACAAAGAAATATTCAATCATAGCTCAGCCCGTTTCAAAGTTTTTGAATATGTTCATGTTTAGAGGTGTTAAAAAAACATTGTTGTTCTTGTGAGTGCATTGTGTTTGAATGTTATCGGTAGATGTTTATGTGTGAGATATCCCATGTGTGTTGAAAAACATGGATGTGTCCAAAGATAGTGTTAAAAAATACTATTTATAGTGGTGTTGAAAAACACTAGTTTGTGTCAGTAGCGAGTTGTTCTTGAGAAGTGACAAGATTACTAACTCAGGTGTAAACCAAAGATGTGATCAAATGGGGGACACGTGCCCCCAAGTAATGGTGACTGACTTGATGTATGTTGTGAGAACAAATGAGTTTTGGTTGCCCCCAAGCGTATGGCGCTGAATCAATGTCAAGTCAAGAGGGTTCACAAAGTAACCAAAGTGTCACGAAAGTGACCGAAAGCTATGTATAAGCTAAAGCAAAGAAACGTCAAGATCGAGTATCAATAGATAGAGAATTTGAGTATAACTCCAACTATAACGGATGTGAGCACTCTCAATAGTATGGTGATAGTAGACAGACGTAGTGAGAACCACTGGTGACTGACGCAAGAGAGATGCTCAAGTGAAGAGATCATAGGACTAGCTAGACATCAGTAGGCAGACGTAGTGAGAATTACTGGTGACTAATGTATGGAGATTCTCAAGAAGAGAGAACTCAGTATAATCTAAGAAAAAGTAGGCAGACACAGTGAGAACCACTGGTGACTGGCACGAAGAAGATCCCAAAAGGTAATAAGACAATGCCCCCAAGACCAGGAGGGTTTCCCTAAGAGTATGACCAGTTTCAATCCATGTGATTTGGTGTCTTGACAGGAAACAGAAAGAAAATGTAAGTAGGAAAGAATCAAATGCATAAACCCAAGTGGTGTTGTGATAGATATAGCATTGTGGAACAAGAGGCGCATGTTTACCAAGTTTTCACCTTCTTGGCAGAAATTCTTTTTTTGCTACCATGATGCCTATTTGCTAGGTTTTCATCAATGGCACTTTTTTTCTTTTTTTCTTTTTTTTGTATTTTTCAATTTTTTAATTTTTTTGTATTTTTGGAATATATGTTTTTTTGGAGACACATCAAATTGCCTATCACTAGGTTTTCACTAAGATGATCATTTTTTTAGGACTTTTTCAGATTTTTAGAATTTTTTCAGGACTTTACTATATACATGAGTACACTGAAGATGTCTCAGCTATAGAATAGCTTCAAATGAAGAGCGTTGATGGGCTCTTTGAGTTGTTCTCCTTCAATAGTATAAATTTGATAGGTGTCAAACCCAAACATTGCAATAACAATATACGGACCAAGCTAGTTTGGTTCAAACTTCCCTTTCTGCATCCGATGTTGTTGATTCTTAGGGTTCTCCCTCAGAATGAGGTCACCCACTTGGAAATACCTTGGTCTGACCTTCTTGTTATAGCTCTTGGACATCCTCTTCTAGTATGCTCTAAGGTGATCAAACACCACTTGTCGACGTTCATCAAGGAGTTCTATCTCTTGTAGTCGAGATATTATTTTATCTTCATCAGTAATGAGGCCTTTCAAAGAGACTCACAGAGAAGGAATCTCAACCTCAATTGGTAACATAGCATCTGCTCCATAAACCAAAGCATAGGGTGTACCCCTTTTTGGTGTTCTTATGCTTGTCATGTATGCCTAGAGAGATGGATTGATCTGGAGATGCCTATCTCATCCGTATTTTTGCACTGTGTGATGCAGTATTTTAAGGATTGTCTTGTTGGATGCTTCCGCCTGTCCATTACCCTGAGGATAATAGATGAAAGACCAATGCTGAGTAATTTCAAACTTAGAGCATAGCTCTATCAAATCCTTGTTTTTGAATTGTCCCCCATTATCAGTGATTATTTCAGAGGGTACACCATGTCTATAGATGATGTAGTTGAGAATGAACAAAGCTACTAATTTTCCATTGGCAACGGTGAGAGGAACTGCCTCCACCCACTTGGTGAAATAATTTGTAGCGATGATTATGAACTTATGTCCATTTGAGGATGAGGGATAAATTTGACCCACCAATTCAAAGGCCCATTGTTGAAATGGCCAGAAAGTAATGAAGGGAATAAGCTCCTTGGGTGGAGCATGAATCAGATTACCATGTAGTTGACATTGTTTGCAAGACTTAGCAAACTGTGTAGCTTCCTTTTCCATATCTGACCAATAGTAACCAGCTCTAATAAGTTTACGGGCCAATGTCAGCCCATTAGAGTGAGACCCATAGATGCCTTCATGCACCTCTACTAACACACATTTGGACTCATTAAGTTCTAAACACCTAAGGAGGGTATCGTTTAGACCACGTCTATATAAGTCGTTAGCTATGATGACAAACCATGAAGCACTGTGGATTAAGTGACGTTTCTCATTCTGGGTGTAAGTGTCTGGAACAATATGGTCACAAAGGTAGGAAAATATATGATGGTAGCAAGATGAGTCATGTCCAATGATAGAATAGATCATCTGGGAATCAGGGGAATCATAGGCTGGGTAGCGTAACATCTCCACTAGGAATTCATGTCAAAATATTTTTTGGGCATCTGTAGCATGGAGGCAAGAGTAGCCATGGCGTCTGCTACTTTATTATCTGCCCTTGGAACTTGTTGAAATGTGATGTGAGTAAAATACTTTTTGAGGTCATCGACCAACCGTTTATAAGGCACCAACTTGTCATCCTTTGTCTGATAGATATCATTTACTTGAATGATGACTAACTATGATTCTCCAAGGACATTGAGTTCATCTACTCGCCATACAAGGGTGATCTTCATACCATTGATTAAGGCTTCGTACTCAGCAATGTTTTTTGTACAAGGAAACAACATCTTATATGCTTTTGGTAAAGAGTGCCTTTGAGGTGTAATGAATAGTATCCCAGCACCTAACCCCTATTGGGTAAATGAACCATCAAAAAACATAGTCCATGATTGATGTGTGAGAAGTAATATGGACTCATCTAGAAATTCAATGTGCAATGGTTGATGATCTAATAGAGGTGCTTATGCCAATTGATCTTCTATTGCCTATCCCTTAATGACTTTTCTTTCGAAATAATCAATATCAAATTCACTGAGAAGCATGACCCATTTAGCTAGTCTACCTGTGAGGGTAGCTTTACTAAGTAAATATTTCAGAGGATCAATTTTAGCAATTAGGCGTGTAGTATGAGCCAGCATATAGTGTCACGGTTTTTGTGAAGAAAATACCACTGCAAGGCAAGCCTCTTCTATAGAAGAATATTTCATTTCATATGAGACCAGAGTTATACTAATGTAATAGATAGCCCTTTCTTTGTTGTGTTGATCTTCTTGAGCCAATAGGATACCCAATGATGCATCTGTAACAGAGATGTAAAGTATAAGTGGCTTCCCATGAATAGGAGGCATCAAGATTGGTGCGTTCGCAAGATACTATTTAATTTGTGTGAACCCTTCGTCACATTCTTTATTCCATTGATAAGCCACACCCTTGTGTAAAGTCTTGGTGAATGGTTGTGACTTGTCTGCCAATTGTGAGATAAAACACTGAATAGACTGCAGTCGGCCTTGAAGTCCTCTCATTTGTCTGATATTCTTTGGTGGCGGCATTTCCCTGATAGCTTGTACTTTTGCAGGATCCACTTTGATGCCTTTGGCAGAGATGATATAGCCAAGCAATTTTCCAGATGTTACGCCAAATGCACATTTCTTAGGATTGAGCCTCAGACTAAATTGCTCCATACGATCTAGTATAGGACCTAGATCTGCAAGATGTTTCTTTTGGTGCATTCTCTTAGCTAAAGTGTCATCCACATAATCTTACATTGTTTTATGCATCATGTCATGAAATATAGTAGTAACAACTCTCTGATATGTAGCACCAGCATTTTTTAGTCCAAAGGACATGACATTCCAACATAAAGTGCCCCAGGCACATGTGAAAGAAATTTTCTCTTGGTCCTCTGGCGCAATTTTTATCTGGTTATAGCCAGAGAAACCATCCATTAGTGAGTACATTTCATACCCTGCTGTCATATCTACAATCATATCAATATTAGGCAATGGAAAATTATCCTTAGGACATGCCAAATTCAAGTCTCTGAAGTCTATGCAGACTCGTATAGATTTATCATGTTTTGATACTATAAAAATATTAGAGATCCATTTTGCATAGTCAATTACTCTGATAAATACTGCCTTAAGAAGTTTCTCCAATTCAGCTTTAACAAGTAGAGCTACATGTGGATGCATTTTTTGAAGCTTCTACTTGATGGGCTTGACATCTGGTGCAATGGAAAAATGATGCATGATTAGATTAGGTTCTAATCCCAGCATGTCTGAATATTTCCATGCAAAGTTTTTTTTTTGCTTCTGAAGAATGTAGTGAATTCCTCTCTTTCTTCCTCTAATAGTGATTGTGCCAAGTGAATGATATGAGGTTCAGCTTTTGTACCCAAGTTGATTGGTTGAGTTGGTTCAATAAGCACAGATGATCTTTCCTAGAAATGACTCGAGAGCGCATCAAGTATCTCATCCTCGGGCACCTTGGAGAGGTTTTCACCCTTGGATACGTCTTTTATTTTGATTGTTTTAGGCTCTGATACTACCACATTGTGGTTTTCACCATCAGAGTGCCTATTTTTTCTTCTTTTGATTTTGTGACTAAGATACTTGATGTTAACCTCGGTCATGTTGAAACTTTCTTTGCTAGTGGAGGACGTTACAGGTTTGACAGCATGTAGGTAATAGGCAAGAGCGTAAACATTCTGGAATGTAAGGACTTCATTAGATAGGGAGGTAGAGTTCCAGTTTATAAGCTCAAGATGGTGAAGTGAAAGAGAAGTGACAGGTTCAAGTGTATTCATGGTATAATCATCAAAAGCATGGACAAGCAAGTCGAGACCTAAAGTGATCTCATCCAGAGGTATAGTCAAATTCCTTTGATTCCTAGCGACCGTAGAAGATGACATGTTAACACCTATGGAGTTGGACTTGTGTGACCTTACACTAGACCCTTCACCTACTTCAAGAAGGTTTTCATATGTGTTAGTTGTATCTGTATCTCTGTCAGAGGTGGCATATGACAAGCTGACGAACTCATATTCATGAGAGTTTGTTTCATCATTAGGTGTCATGTCAAGAACGTGAGTGAAATCAACCCTTTGTCCCCAGTTGGGATGAGTTCTACCTAGAACCTCTACTATGGTCAGATGAGCACCTTTTGACCTAGGTACCTCATTAGTGTTTGTAGCATCAACTACCTCTTGTGTAGTGAGAAGTGAATGGGATTCCTGTTCAAACTATTCTTGAAAGTGTGGCGGTACGTATAAATCACCCTGATGACCTAGATTTAGAGTATATATTTATTTCCACTCCTCATAAGTTAACAGAGAAAAGGAGGTGGTGTCATCAGAATTACTGTCAGTTTCTACTATACTGACACACAGTATAAAGTCATCTGGCTTAGCAAAGAATATCACCAGGGTTGGAGGAATAGGATAAGGAAAACTATCCTCATCAGAACTGTCTTCAGATTCTGTAGTTTTAGATGTTTCTTCAGGTGTTGGTTGTTTATCTTCTCGAGGTACAAACTTATTTATCCCAAGTTGAAATGTGATTTTATGGAATCCTATACCTATAGAGTCATGTTTTCTACGACCAATAGCTTCAAGTGGTGCAATCTAGCCCTTATGATTTGCACCTATGGGACCATTGCCTTTGTAGCCAAAACGTTGCATAATGGATAAACCTTTGCCATAATGCTCAGGTTTTATGTCATAAGGGGGAGTAGTTTGTTCAGAATTGTCTTCTCCTTTATAAATCCAAGCTTTGATAGCTCTATTTTTAGCTTCTTCTAATGGTACTGTGGCTTGGACAAAGGTACCACCATACTTTGTTGGAGGAGGAACTGTAGAAGGTTTAGTGCTCTCATAAGGTCTCCCAAAAGAATGTGGAGACAAAGGCAAAGATGTAATAGATAGCACATTTTCAATCTGATATCCTCCCATGTCAGTTTCTTTGAGTGTCAAACTCTTTTCCATTTCTTTTAATTTAGTCTCAAGGAGTTCAATAGATTCTCTGTTGGTAGGCACAAAGATATCAGCAGATTTTGTGAGGGTGTTGCAATCATAGCATGTGTTAACAGGTATAGTCACTTCAGATCCTTGGAATGGGAACTTAATGCACTGATGGTATGTGGAAGGGACAGCCTGCCTTTCATGGATCCATGTCCTTCCTAACAGAATATTGTATGCCAAAGGGATGTCAAGCACTTGACAGATAACATCTCGTTCAATAAGGCCAACTCTGATTGGCAACACAACTAGCCCCTTGGATTTACGTTCTTCTTCATTATAGTCCTTAATAGTAATCTTTTTGCGAGCATCAATGTAGTCTTCGTCATAGCCTAACTCGGTAAGGAAACTAGCAGAGCAAATATTGAGGCTAGCGTCGTTATCTATGAGAACGTGACGAACACACTTTGGACCAATCATGACTTCAATGTGCAGAGGGTTATTATGTAGGTGAATCAAAGAATGGTCATCTTCCTCAGAGAAAGACAAATAATGGGAGGATTTCAAGTGACCTACCATGGATTAAAACTGGTCGAGATCAAGATCTTTTGGGACATTTGCCTTGGTGAGGGATTTGTCCAGGATTTCCCTATGAGCAGGGGGGATTTTTAGTAGCTCAAAAATAGTGATCTAAGCATTAGTACTGTATCATCTTAAAATGGAAGCACTTCCATGTTAAGAGTGTTTAGCCCTCCTTAGGGGATGTTTTTGACCTCTACCATATCATCATCCTATTTTTGCATCATCTCATGCTTCTGTGCTAGTTCAGGACCCTGATTGGGCCTCTCCAGGCACCTCCTACCCCACCTGGCATATTTTCTAGGGGTTCTTACCCCCTGGGTCAAGGTTGACCTCGACCCTAACCTGGGTCCCCCTTTCAAATCAGGAAACCTGTCAGCTACTGGGGCTCATCAAAAATTCAGTTTTCCTACTTCCGGGTCGGCTGTTTCAGGTTTCAAAGCGTTGATTCCTAAATTATATTTAATATAGGTCCTTTTCTAGGGGAATGGGTCTAATTAGAATTTAATTATCCTATGTAGGCCTCCTTAGAAGATTGTGCCCTAATTTCATATAAAAGGAAGC
>MU223281.1:3855322-3885351 GCA_018584345.1 Thuja plicata | reverse complement strand
CTTAGGTCGAGTAGAGTCAGTTAAAACTCAGAATTGCCTAGTACAATAGGACTTTGATGATTCAGAAGAATGACAAATGCAACAAAATTGGTTAGGGTTGCAAGATGCCAATTTTGGGGTGTTACAGATAGCTGCAAAGGTTATGGGAATTGGCATTTATACCTGCCAAAACATGTGCTTGAACTATTTTACATGCAACATTGTCCTCCACCTGCACAACCTTCTTTCTAAAATGTGTAGACTCCCACACATTTACAGTCCCCACAACATGTACAGGCTTTCACAATGATGCGTAGGTCTTCATAATGATGCACATACCTTTACCTATCCATGCACTGCCTTTCTATTTGGAAATTACACCTTCCCAATGCATGTGTTGTTTTCCTCTAAACACACAACAGCCTCTCACTCCATAGCATGCGCTGATCTCCTTTGGGGGTGTTTGTAGAATTTAGTTTTACACATGTTGATTGCATTCGCCACCATGCCTTGCTCCCAGCTTCATGTTGTGCAGGATCTTGTTCATACACCTGCTATTTTTATTTGCATGGCATGTTTTAAATGCTTCCTCCAAAGCTATTGTGCAAGCCACTTGTTGGCAAGGTTGTTGTTTTTGTATTCCACTTTAGCACCACGATCATCAAGCATAACAATAGCTATGTACTATTCCTTTCCTTGAAGCACAATGAAGAACAACTTTGCCTTTGTCATCTGTAGTATTGACAAAATCATATATGCTTTGCTCATCACCAGTATGAGAAAAAAAATTCCCAAGGAATTTCTTCCAAGATATCAAAATTTTAAGATACTAGTATCCAAAGATGAGTTCTTCATTCACCTTGTAACATAATATGTTAAACACATGAATCTTGTTAGGAAATTGTTTTGGAATAATAACAAATGTGAGCCTAAGAATCCACCACTTGGCACACTAAATCATTAAAGCATACTAAGTATGTACGTTAAAGGATTTTGTCTAATTCAAAATAAGGTGCAAGATATCCATAACAAAAAATGACCATTTTTAAGCACTCTACAAATGGAGATACAAAAACACAGCAAAATGACCTCAGATGTACCTCTGCAAGAGTACCAAATCACATCCTAAATTTATGTCACTTGGCCAGCTAATTCATTCATCCATAACTAGTATGCACACAAAAGGGTTTCATCTGAATCCAACCCGAACGTGAGATATTTCTTACCAAACATAGCCATCCTGAAACATTGTGACAATTGCAGACATACAAACACAATAAACTGCCTTTGGAATCATCTTGTTAAAAAAGGAAAATCAACTCTTGGATCCTTGAACCCTTCCTGGTTAGCACATTTTCATGTATAGAATGTAGAGAACCAACTCACTCATCATGACCATCAAGAAGCATCAAGATATTGATATGCAAATTCGGCCTCATATTGAATGACTGATCATTCAACTCATAGAAAATTGAATAAAATCCATTTGGTTTTTATTTCACAAAGACATCAAATGAAACACTTAAAATATGAACTCTTTGACAAAGATTCACTTTCACATGGAGAAAACAATTTTCAATTAGCTTTTTCTGATCATCATTTGGTCAATCAATATGAATCCCTGAAGTCAGCCTCTAACCAACTTTATGATTTCACAATCAGTAACACTACATAAGTCTGATTTGTAAATCGCTGAGAGAACTAACCAAATGGATTGGAACAAGTTCTAAAATCTTCATGCAGGAATATTTCCATGTTTACAATTTAATGGAACACTCAATTGCTAATGAAATTCAACCGCGTGCAAACTGTGGGACCCCAAAGTAGGGCATTCAGTAATTCTGCAAATTACACTCAGCAAACCAGAATAAATTGCAAATAGAAATGCTTTGGAAAACTTATCAAATAAACTCATAGGGGTCTAAAAAATGAAATGAATATTCTCTCTCATTCCTACAACACCTTAGAATAATCCTTATATCATGAATCTTAATCTAGCCAAAGATACAAACCTCCAAAGTGGGTCATTTCGTAAAAACTGAATATGTGCACAAATACAGATTTAGGCAAACACCTCCAAATGGCTATCTTCAAAAAACATCAAATCTAACATCTGAAATTTTTAACCCATTATATTTACTCCATGATAGATTTTTCACATGTTCCCCAAGTGGTATCTCATGAAAATCATCAGGTCTCATTGTACTTGCACTCCAATTAGGCCTCTTCAAAAAGTTTTTTAGGGGTACTCACCTTGCCTTAGAGAAAATTTTTGATTAGTCACTCCAAATTTATGCCAAATTTGAGAGTACCAATAGGGTCAACAAGAAAACACTCAACATTCATTACAATTTCATAATAAATACTTTCATGTCCTACTCAGTTAAGAGATTTATCTGTAACAATGGTTAAACTGATACAATAATGATCTTATTCAAATACAACTTTGTTTTGTAGATTTTCAGATCTATGCTAAGTACATAATACCTATGATCAATTTGTTCACTTTAGTTCATCTCATACTTCATACTCTATTCTTCTCGGTAATGCTCTTTCCTCCGTTGCTCGGTGATGTCTACAGAAAACTCTCAGTTTTGTCTTTAACCAGTTTGATCAGTCATGCATAAACTTCGCATGTGCGCATTAGGTGTGATTCAAAATGAATTTCTTGGCTCTTATATAGACATCATAACTCATTTAATTTCCATCCTTTCAATTTTTTCTCTTAATCTCCATCGTTGATTTTTCCATTTAAACCATCCTCGATAGTTGTGTTAAAAATGTGTTTCAATCTTTGTTGTTTGATCTTCTTTGAATTTTCATAACCGTTTGATCAACATAACAAACCTTATCATTTACCTTGAAATCATCAATTTCCAACTCAACATTCTAGCCGGCTTCAGTTTGATTAAATTACTCGGTCAATACCATGTTGTGTCAGCGACCCCTAGCTCGGTTATCACTGTGCTTAGCACTATGTTTTGCTCGGTGTTCACTATCTCTTGATGTATACATAACTCTTTATTTACCAACCACATAAGATTTGTTTGTTCCAGATCTTCAATCCATAATAGATGTGTGTTACCATAATGATACTCAAATAAGTTGACATCAATGGCAATACATTAACTGATAATGTTTATCATCACATTTGTAACTCGATTGACTATCAAAAATTGACTTCAAAAATACAATCAACTGTAGTTCATCAAGCATTATTAGTCTGATTAGTGGAACCCATTTAAAGATTGAATTGTTTTGGTTTGAGATTGTGAGCTTCCACCACTCTATCATTAACTAAATTTTTGTTGGTATTCTTCATCCAAAAATTTTGTTTATCATTATTATTATTGTTTAAAGAATTGTTGTTGAATTTATTTTTGTTGTTTGAAAAGGTTTTTTTGTCCTTGTAGAGCTTTATTTCCCCATTTCCTCCTAAAGCATCCTCTACTTGGACTCCATTTTCTATCACTTTTCCAAAATTTGGTGGACAATTTAGTTGTAACTTAAATTTAATTATTTTCACCAAGTTGTTTATAAATATATCCATTTTTTGTTTTTCAGGTATACTTCATGGATATTTAGTAAAGATTCTTCTCCATCTTTGCAGAAAGCTCAAAAAGGCTTCCCCATTTTTTTGGTTTGTATTGCATAGGTCCAACATGGTTATTTCTTGTTCAATGTTGTATGAATATTGATTAACAAATTTTGGATATTAATTCCTCAAAAAAATTTATACCTAGAGGTAACTTTGAAAACCATTCCATTGCTAACCCACCAAGGCTTCAAGGAAACAACCTCATCAAATAGGTGGGTTCCTAGAGAAATTCCATACTTAGAGTGCCAAATTCCCTTATGTGATCTTGTGGGTCCATTGTACCCAAATATTTATCATACTTAGGGAAAATGGTGTTTTGGGGAAAAGGTTTCATAAATGAGTTTTTATAAAATGGGAAAGGTAAAATAGCTTCAATTGAGAATTATTTTGGGGCAGCAGCTTTCTTCATTTTATTCATTTGATCTTGTAGAGATTTGATTTGTTGACTCATGGCTTTTAAAGGAGTATCTTCTTCCTCGTCTGTTGTCAATTTGGATATGTTGAAATTATGAGGAATTTTTACCCCTAATTGAGATAATGTGAGGAAATATCAATCTTTATCTCTTTCTAGGATCTTTTCCATCATCTTGAAAAACATAGGGTTTTGAGTAGCTTCGTTAACATTTTCTTCAGTTAATTCTTCATTGTAGTCATTATTAATTTCTCCATTGTTATTAGCCTCAAACCATGAATTAGCTATCATTGGGACCTCTTCTAATTCTTCCTCTTGATGTTTTTATTGAAAGGGTTTATAAGGATTATGAGGAGTCTCATTTAGATAGGGTATTTCTTCTCTTAGCACAGTTTCATCATCTTGTAAAGACAATTTAATGTGATGATATCTTGCCCAAACCATCATGAAAAGAAATTATGAATATTTGTTGAAGAATTATCCTTTTGAGAAGAATGATGATTTTTATAAACTTTGGATCTTTTAAACGGATGTTTCATTTTCTTCAAGATTATGTATCATCAAACATAGACACCACAAATACACATGGTTTCTAACCTCTAGAAATCTACACATAAAAGTGTATATTCTCAAAAAAAATTTACAAGGTCTCAATAAGAAAACACTTCAGTAAATCTACCTATTGTCATTTTGTTTTAACATGGCTTGAAAGGTAAGCTTTCTATATTAACCAAGTGTTTAGTTCAGTTCCAAAAAAAATATCAAATGATTCATACAAGGAACACGCATTCACGCACACGTGATTGAGGCATATAGCCCTATGAGTCCAGGCATTTGATATTTTTTCCCTCTAAGTTTTTCAACTTAACTAAGGTCTTTATTTATAGTTGGTGGAATAGGTTTCTTTTACCTTGTTCCTGCTTTGGATCGTCCCTCTCACCGGCTTTATTAAAGCAAATCTTGGGAGGTAGGCCCGCTAAAGCTCTAGCATGTTCATGAAAAATGAGAAAATAAAAATGAACGCAAGTCTAGGAGTTTGATTCACCAAAAGGTGAAGATAATATCCCCATTTCTTCACTTCAAAAACATAATTACCATGGTTCAATTCCAAGCCTTTTAATCTAAAGAGACTAGAGCACATTTGGATTTTTGATTCACTCTAAAAGTGAAGATAATATACCTAATATTTTTTGTCCTTAAATGGGAAGGCTTCAATTTTAGTGTTTGTTCATTTATTAACCTTTCTTTCTATTGCCAAATTTATCATGTTTGGCATTTTTATCAACTTGAAAAGTTGAGAGCATAGGCCTAGTGCTTCATTCGACAAATAATAATAGGCTTCTAATTAGCTATATTTCAACTTTGAGATGTCACAATTTAAGAAAAAGACTTGAATTAAAAAGGATTTGGAACTCACCTTATTTTAAGCTTATGCACATTTTTGATATTTTCAATATTTTTGTTATACTTTACATCGATGATCGTTCCAAGCTCCTTAGCATCCAAGTTTTCTCGCAAATGTTAGTTCAACAACCAAGCAAACAAAGTGAAGGAAAATCAACACCAAATGAACCTTGATTTCAAATAAAAAATTCTTAAGCCAAAGATGGAAACTTAGTTCGATACAATTTGATAATTTTAATGTAATTTCCATATGATTTCACTTCCTCTTCTAAGTTTTCCACTATGTTTGTGTTATTGATTTTCTTAGCATAGTCGTACAATCTTTTAGATTCTTTTTCTTTCCAATAATTTGGTGCTCTGAACTTTGCTTTTTGAACTTTAATATGCACCATATTCAAATGAGAGAATAATCTAAAGTATTATATGGCATGTTATAGAAGGATTGATAAATATTAATGATCTTCCAATACCTATTCCATGCTTGAATTCTTTCTTCCAAAGTTTCAGCTTCAATTATTAGTTGTATATGCTTTGCATCTTTGTATATCCTTTTTACCTCTTTCTCTTTATAATAATCGGGTGATTTGTATATCTCTCTCTAATTTTGTCTTGATTTGATCCCTTTCATCATTTGCAATCCATCAAAAACATCAATTAATTGTCAAATTTATCAATTATACCACTTAAATTTAATGTTTCTTATCATTAACCAGATGCTACAAATCAACTACCAAATGCAATGTAGAAAGGACCGAATGCAACACAGAATAGACCAAATGCAACTTAGAATAGACCAAACGCAACACAGAACAGATCGAATGCAACACATAACAGATTGAATGCAACATAGAACAGACCGAATGCTATGCAAGATTTTTCCTAAATGATATGCAAAATTTCCTAATGATATGCAAATTTTCCTAACTAACATGCAAATTTCCCTGAATGATATGCAATTTTTCCTAAATGTTATGCAATTTTTTGTAAATTAGATTCAAACTTTCCTAAATGATGCTCAAACTTCCCTAAATGATATGCAAACTTCCCTAAATGACATGCAAACTTCCCTAAATGTTAAAATTTATGCAAATGCACAACATAACCATCAAATAGAACTGTTCTACATCCAAAACCAAGTACGAGCTTCTTTGGACCAAATGTGAGCTTTCACTGACCAGGTGCGAGATTCTTTGTACTAGGTGTGAGAATCTGCTAATTTTTTGAGGATCTGCAATGTCAATACTTCAAAATTGATGTTAGAATGTGAGGCTTGAGTCCCACAGTGGGTGCCAAATGTAGTCCGTAAACCTGCAATTCACAAACCTGCATCAAATATTAACTTAAAATACTTTTTAATAAAATTTGAAAGATCTAACTTGTTTAAATAATTTTAAAAATGAAAGGAAATTAAGAGAATCTCATGGATTCCTAGCTAGAAGGACTAAAGGAATGCTCTCGGTTGTAAAGCAATCCTAAAGTGACAACCCCTAGACGGAGAATTATGCTAAGAATGATGAAAAGATGGATCTAAGATGCAAATGTATGCAAATTAATATGAATTGCCCTATTCTATTGCTCAAAATATACTTTAAACATGGATGAATTTGCAATTATCATGATACTACTCAAGAATTCTTAATACTAAAATGCTCATTGCTATGCTCAATTCAACAAAATAGACTTTCTATGAAGTAAATTAGTGCTCTAAATGTGAATTGGTGTTTTGCATTGAGAAATGCATTCTATTTATACGATTTCCCCAAGGGTAGGGGGTAGAGTGATTTAACCATGGTTAGATGAGAGGGGTTGAATTGTGTTTCAAATAGGGGGACAAGATGACAAATCAGTGGTGAGGATAGCAAAGGCTAAATGAGTGGCTAAGATAGCAAAGCCTTGGAGTGTTCCATGTGCTTTCAATTCTCCCTTCTCATTAGCTAATTGATTTTTGTCCCTTAGTGGTTGTTGAAATTATTTAGGAATTAATTAATTCACAATTAATTAAATTATCCATGCAGGGGGATTATATGTGTTGGATTTAATTAAATTTAACTATATAACTAATTGATTTAATCAATTATATAGTTTAATTAATCCCTTTTTGTCTTGAATTTTATTAATTAATGGCTTTGTTGATTAATCCATGATGTTGACTTGATTTGGCCACTTTGACTTTGGTTGATCAATTTAGGTTGTCTACAAATTCCCCTCTTTGAGTCAATGTGTGAAGCGCACTAGTTCAAAGAATACCTGGTGTTTGACATCTGATACTGATTTGATATCCCATCTAATCTGATTTTGATGATGATGTTGTTGATATGATGTTGATGTGATGTTTATATGATAATAATGTGATTTCTTTGATAATGTGATACCTTTATTGTGAAAATTAATCCATTTTTATGCCCTGATGTAGAAAAATAATTTTGACGTTTGATGTCCCCGATTTTAAAAAGTGCCCCGATTCGCAAAAGGAGATAGTAGTAAGACAGAATGAGGAATCAGAGGAAGTGTATTTAGGAGATAGAATGGGTCTAGCTTTAATATAAAAATGAAAGGATAATCCTGATTGTGCTAAAATATCAAGAAAGAGAGGGAGAAAATATCTTGGAGAATTAAGAAACATTTTGGCTAATGCGGCAGGACAGGCTAAATTAACAACGATATACATTGGGAAGGGGAAGAGCCTTCCCTCATCCTCATAAAGTTAATAACATGGAATGTTAGGGGCTTAAATTCCCCTAACAAGAAACACATCTTAAAAAGATGCTTAAAGACTTTTGAAGCTAAGTGCATTCTTCTTCAAGAAACTAAATTAGGGGAGGAAGATCTTAACATTTTAGGGAAGAAATTGGAGATTTGGAAACTTGTTGGTGAAGTAGCCTTAGGTACCTCAGCTGGAGTAGCTTTCCTATGGGATCCTGGGAAAATTTTATTTGAAAGAAAATTTGGGTCTAGGTTTGGGATAGGAGGGATAATCACAAGTGCACAAAGTAAAATTTCCTTTATAGTAATTAATATTTATGGGCTGATATGTTTAACAGAGAAATTAAAGGTTTGGGAAGAGATAGAGAATTTCATTTTTGAATATAAGAATTCACCTGTTATCATTGGAGGAGATTTTAATGCAATTCTTAACTAGAATGAAAAAAGAGGTGGGATAGGAAGAGATTCCTTAAAGATGACTTATTTTAAAGAATGGGTTAAAACGAACAACTGGATCAAACAAATAGGAGAGCAAATTTTAGTAATATAGCATAAAAGTTAGATAGATTCATGTTTATAGATAGCTTAACAACATTTTATTTTAACCTTGAATCATTTATCCTTCAATTTTCAGGATTTTATCACTTCCCAATGGCTCTAGTGATCTCTGAAAATATCAAATCAAATAAAAATCCATTTTGGTTTGAAAAAAATGTGGTTCTTAGATATTAACATCTTAGATATGATTAAACAATGGTGGATTTAATCAAGCTTTAAATGTTCTAGGGCATATATATTTATGTGTAAGCTTAAACACATAAAAATAAAACTAAAGGAATGGAATAGGGTTTCTTTCGGTAATATTCATGAGGCTAAACTAAAAATAGAATTAGAGTTAAAAGATCTTAATGAGACAATTATTAAAGAGGGTATGGACTTAAATTGCTACCTAAAATAAAAATAACTCTTGCAATAATACAAAGATATTTTAGCTAAAGAAGAGGTTTTCTGGAAGAAAAAATCAAGAGAAACTTGGTTAGATGAAAGTGACAAAAATACAAAACAAATTCATAGTAGCACTAAAAATTGGAGGCAAAATAATAGCATTAGTAGGATTAATAACTCAATCGAAGTGGAGTTAGAAGATCCACGGATAATAGCTAAAGAAGTTGTCCATTATTTTGAGAATTTATTAAAAAATAAAGAAGGGTCGAATAGGTATGCCCAAGAAGATATTTGCTTAAATATCCCTAAGCTTATTAGTAAAGAACACAATCAAAGGCTGATGGTGACTATTACTAAGGATGAGACTGAGAAATCCCATAACCAACTTCATCCTAATAAAGCCCCATGGCCATATGGGTTCCCAACTTTTTTCTATCATAAATGTTTGTCTTTTATTGGTGATGAAGTTACTAAGGTGATGGAAGATTTTAGAAACTCTGGTAGATTGCTTCAAGAAATCAATAATACCTTTTTTTCTCTTATACCAAATAAAGATAAAACTAAAATTATGGAGGACTATAGACCTATCTCCCTTTACAATACTCTTTACAAACTTTTCACTAAAATCATAGCCAATAGATTGAAAACCATTTTGCCTATTATTATAGCCGATGAGAAATTTGGATTTGTATGCGGTAGATCTATCCTATATTGAGTAATAATTTCTCAAGAAGCAATTCATAATGTCCAAAATAATAAATAGCTCAATATGATGTTAAAGTTGGATATTAGAAAATCATATGACATGGTTGATTTGAGATTTTTATGTAAATGCTTAGAAGTGTTTGGTTTTTCTAAATAATGGATTAACCTTGTATATGAATGTATTTCAATGTCTAGAATATATATATCTCTGTTAATGGTAATCTTGAAGGTTTCTTTGAAATCTCACAAGGAATAAGGCAAGGGGATCTTATTTACCCTTTCTTTTTCATTATTATGGCTGAAGCATTGGGCAAATCCTTAAAGAATGCTAGAATTGAGGTGACCTTAAAGGTATTAAAATAACTATCCAGCTTGAATCGACTACTCACCAACAATTCATTGATGAATCTATGTTATATGGACATGCTGATAAAGTAGAAGAAGAAAATTTAAAGTTAGTATTAAATAAGGATTCAAATGCTTGTGGCCAAGTTATT
Organism: Thuja plicata; assembly: GCA_018584345.1. NCBI lineage: Eukaryota > Viridiplantae > Streptophyta > Pinopsida > Cupressales > Cupressaceae > Thuja > Thuja plicata. The sequence goes on along the minus strand of MU223281.1, from coordinate 3,875,108 downwards.
AATAAAAACAAATCAGAAATTTTTTCATCAACACTCAAGCGGGTACTAAAAATGAGATCCTAAGGATCTTAAACTTTAAAAAAGGTAGATTACCCAGAAATACTTAGGCTTACCATTAGATAAAGGGATTAAGGACTCTAACCTTTGGGATAGTATCATTCAAAAAGTAGACAAAAAAGCAGAATCATGGAAAGGTAAATGGCTAACATCAGCATCAGCATGTAGATCAGCTGTGATAAAATTTGTCTTATTTGCAATACCAATATATCAAATTTCATGTTTACAATTGTCTATTAGCATAAGACAAAAACTTATTCAAAACTTTAGATCCTTCTTTTGGCAATGTTCTAATGACAAAAAGAGAACTACATTAATAGCTTGGGATACAATATGTAAGTCAAAGGAAGATGGAGAGGTAAACAAAAAAGATATAAAGGACCATAATTTTGCTCTAGGGGATAAATTAATTTGGAAATCAATAAGGTTTCCTGAACTTAAATAGGTAAAAATTATCAAACATAGATATCTAGATGGTTGTGATCCTCTAAGTATACTTAGACATGAATACCCTCCTAAAGGATCTAGGATCTGGAATTTCATGAGAAATTGTAGAAACATTATAAGGGAGAACGTAACTTAGAATATTGGAAATGGAAAGGAAGCCCTATTCTGGGATAACTCATGGGAAGGTAACCCTCCCATTACTAAATTAATTAGTGATAATGAAGCTATTAATAAATTAAAAATGGACATGGGATTATATGTTAAAGATTACATTAAATTTCCTTTTGATAATCTGGTGTTAGGATGGGAATGGAATATTAGTAAGAAAGACTACATTTCTGATGATGTCTTTAATAAATTGATTGACATAAAGTAGGTTTGATAATGGGGCCAAGGGATCTCCCAACTACCAAACCAGCTTTCCAACATAATGCGGAAGCAACAACAAACAGAGTGAGAGAAGAAACAACAGAGATCATTTTCATTAATTGATCAAACTCATTACATCTTGGGCTATAAGGCCTTCTTGGTTTGGGCCATATATTCAAAGAATTAAAAATTGATATTCATACATGCTAGGTCACAGACCTACTTACAGATAATCTCATATCAAATCCTATTCTAAAACTGATATCAAAATCCTACTAAAAAACTCCTCCCAAAACTAAGAACATAGAAACAAATATATACAAGATTCCACCAAGAGAGGTCAGCACTCAAATCCATAAGTGAGACCTAGATTTAGGTCCACATAGATCATAATGAGAGACCCCAAATCAATTAAGCCACAAAAATTAATTGAAGAAGTCAGCCACCAGATCCAACTCCAAAATAAGCAACTCAGGCAAAGGATGATCAAACAACAGAGAAACAAATCCGAGTGTCAGAAGAGAAACCTGAGAAACAGAAAAATGAACAAGCATACCTGAGTGACAGAACCTGAGCAACAGAAACAAGCATTCCCAAGTGACAGAACCCGAGCAACAGAAACAAGCATAACCGAGCGATAGACCCGATCAACAGAGTACTTCCTGAGCAGCCTCCAAACAAACTAAAGAAAAAAAAAACATCTTTTTGGTTGAGCAAGATTGCCAAGGACCCAAGATGCTCCTGCATCAGACACCTAGGGTACAATAAATGATTCCTCAAATCATGTATCAGGTCCAACCTAAAATGAATCCAACTTAGATTGAGAAATCCAAGATGAGTCCTCAATCGGTTTGTTCTTCCACTTTACCAGATATTCCATGTATTCCTTTCCTCTTGTACTTCTGCCAATTCTCTGTTTCAAAATATGTTCAACTTCCTCTATATGCTTCTTAGGATAATCACCTGGTATTGTCACTTCTTCATCAGGTTTATGATATTCATACAAGTCTGAAATATTGAATATAGGTGATATATCCATTTCATTAGGTAATTCAACTTCATAAGCATTTCCACTGTCAAATCTTCTTAGTATTTTGCAAGGACCAAATTTGTTCATCTTCAATTTTCCATATGTTCCAATAGTAAATATGCCTTTCTTCAAATGAACCATTACAACATCACCAACTTCAAATGTTTTGTCTTCTTGATCTGTCTGCACTATCTTTGTACTTCTGATTACTTTTCTCCAGCTTCTGTTTTACCTCTTTATGCAATGTCTTCATGAACTCAGAAAATTCTTCTGCTTCAACGCTTCTTTTCTCTTCCCCAACAATATCTCTCAAATTTGATATACCTCTCGGTTGTGCTCCATGAACAATCTCAAAAGGTGTTTTTCCAGTACTTTTATTCACTGAACTATTGTATGCAAACTCTTCTTGTGCCAACATCAAATCCCAATTACTCGGTGTGTCTCCAACTAAGCATCTCAACATGTTACCCAAACTTTGGTTTACAACCTATTTTTGTCCATCAGTCTGTGGATGAAATGTAGAACTAAACTTCAACTCAGTATCCAACTTCTTCCAAAGTGTTCTCCAAAAATAGCTTACAAACTTACTGTCTCGGTCAAAGATGATACTCCTCGGTAATCCATGCAATCTGAGAATCTCCTTAAAGAAAAGATCTGCTATATGTACTACATCTGATGTTTTCTTACATGGTATGAAATGTGTCATCTTATAAAATCTATCCACAACAACAAATATGGAATCATTACCTCTTGTTGTCCTAGGTAAGCCAAGAACAAAATCCATGCTGACATCACTCCAAGGTTTCTCAGGAATAGTAATTGGTGTATACAAACTAGTATTATGACTCACTCCTTTTTCAACTTGACAAACTCCACAACTTTTCACAAATTTTTGAACATCCTTATACAACTGAGGCCAAAAATACCTTTCCTTAAGCAAACTCAATGTTTTATCAATGCCAAAATGTCCAGCCAATCCACTAATATGGTTCTCCTTAATCAAATTAGTTCTCATTGAACCTGTTGGTATACACAACTAAATACCTTTGAACAACATATCTTCCTGAATGAAATAATCTTCATACTTACTTGATTGATTTGAATTAGGTGCTCTGCACACTCTCCACTACTTAGAAAAATCAAGATCGCTTTCATACAAATTCTTCATGTCATAAAAACCAAGAACTTCAATTCTCATTTTAGTCAACAAAGATCTTCTTCTACTCAATGCATCAACAACTTGGTTAGAAACACCACTCTTATGTTTAATCACAAATTTGAAACTCTGTAAATACTCTACCCACTTCATATGTCTCTGATTCAACTTATTCTGACTACCCAAATTTTGTAAAGCCTTATGATCATTATACAAAACAATTTCATTTGGTATCAAATAATGTCTCCACCTTCATATCTTTCACAATAGCATAGAACTATTGATCATAGGTGGAATATTTCTTTTTAGCATCATTCAAATTTTCACTAAAGAAAGCTACAGGTTTACCTTCTTGAGTCAACACAGCTCTAATTGCACTTCCACTTGTATCACATTCAACTTGAAACACCTTATTGAAATCAGGTAATTCTAACACAATTAATTCAGCAACCTTCAACTTCAAAGCCTCAAAACTCTTATTAGATCCATGTGTCCATTTGAATTCTCTTTTGTCTCCTCTCATTGTCTTAGTCATAGCATTACAAATAGAATTGAAATTTCTGATAAACTTTCTATAAAAACTTTCCAATCCATGAAATGATATTACCTCACTGAAATTCTCAGGTGTAGGCCAACTAAGTATAGCTTCAACCTTCTCTGGATCCATCTTCAAACCATCAACTGAAATCACAAAACCCAAATACACAAGCTCTTCTTTCATGAAGGAACACTTCTTCAGATTTATCAACAACTTTTCCTCTTTCAATCTCTGTAACACTTGCCTTATATACATCAAATGTTCTTATCTATTTTTACTGAATATCATAATATCATCCAAGTATACAATGACACATTTATTCAATAATTTCTTCAAAACCTCATTCATTAACCTCACAAATGTACTTGGTGCATTAGTTAAACCAAAAGGCATAACCAACCACTCATACAAACCTTCTTTTGTCTTGAAAGAAGTCTTCCATTCATCACCTTCTCTGATTCTGATCTGATGATATCCACTTTTCAAAAAAAAATTGGTAAAATATCTTGCTCCACTCCAACAATCCATTATGTCATCCATTCTCACTATAGGAAACCTATGCTTCACTATGATTTTGTTGATTTCTCTTAAATCAGTACACATTCGCCATTCTCCATTCTTCTTAGGTTCCAACATAGCTAGTACTACACATGGACTCAAACTTTCTTGGATCAAACCTTTGTTCAACAATTCATGAACTTGTTGACTAAGCTCTTCAGTCTCGGTCGGTGTTAACCTATGTGTTTATTTGTTTTTTAAACTAGCTCCAGGAATCATATCCATATAGTGATTGATATCTCTCATTGGTGGCAAACCATCAGGTACATTATCTAAAATTATCTCCTTGTACTTAGTGAGTAACTTTTTAACTTCTACGAGAATTTCATCTTCTATATTCTTACTCAATTTGTTAGGAATCAAATCATAATAGATATCATTTCTTTCCAAATCCTTAACAAACTATCTACCTTCCATCAAACAAACTTTCACAGATGTACATATCTCACCAACAGATTCCTCAACCAAAGTTAAAAAAATTGCTTCTTACCATCAACCCAAATAGAATATCTATTCAATCTTCCATCATGTATAGAATGTCTATCATATTGCCAAGGTCTACCCAACAAAATATGACAACAATCTACTAGCATAATATCACACAACACCTTATCATAATACTTTCCAATTTTTAGATTCACAAAACATTGTTCACTCACCATTAATGTATGTTCATCCTTGATCCATGAGATCTGATAGGGTTTTGGATGCTTCATCATCTCCAACTACAACTTTGTAACCATTTCCTCAGATGCCAAATTCTCCAAGATTCCACTATCCACAATCACCTTCCAAACCTTGTTTGCAACTCTACATCTGGTCTTGAACAAACTTTTCCTGATAGGATCTTGCTTATCCTTCTCACTCCACGGTATCCTTCAGATCATGATATTTCCTTCCTTCTCAGCTTTATTTGGTGACTCCTCTTGCACTAAAGCATTTCTGCTACTACTGCCTTTCTTGCTTGTATGTGTACATTCAAAGGATTTATGTCCTTCACCATAATTCTAACAAATTAATCGAAATCCCTTTCTACTATAACCACCTCTAGAGTAATTGCCCCTTCCTTGGTATGAACTTCCACCTTTCTATTCAGTCTTTCCTTTGTGTTGAGATGTGTCTGAAATTGACTTGTCTAGTTCGGATCTACTATTTTCACCATGATATCTACCTCTTCCTCTAGGTAATCTACCACCTCTGCCTCTTTGTCTTTGTTCATATCTTCTGTTCAACTTCTCCTCAGATTTTAGGTAAAATTGATATGCTTCCTCAATGCTTTCCATCTTGACCAAAATAATCTCATCTTGTATGGAACTTCTCAATCCATTTAGATATCTTGCTACTCTTTCCACTTCATCTTCAACATGTCCAGATCTGATGTCCAATCTATAGAATTCTTCAGTATAGTCTTTAACTGATTTGTCTTTTTCCTTCAAACTTTTCATTCTCCTGATTAGGTTAATCTGATAATCACAAGGTAGAAACTTGCCTTTTAATTTGTTTACCATCTTATCACGTACCTTGATTTTGTATTTACCTTTCTTCTTTTGATCCAATTGCAAATGTTCCCACCATAATGATGTCTGACCTTTCAATTTAGTGCTTGCAATCTTTGCCTTCTCATCCTCTGATACATTCTCATATTCAAAATACCTTTCCATCTCAGTTATCTAGTCAATCAATTCATCATAATCCAATTTTCCACTATACTCAGGAGGATTAAACTGAGGTGTGGACTTAAAACTTGTCAAAGCTCTCAGGAATCTCTCCTCTTCCTAATTCATCACAGGTGTAGGTGCAGCTTCACCTTGAACCTCTTCCAATTCATCATCAGTAACATCTTCAATATGTCTTCCTCTGCGCTGGGCTATCTCAACAGATTCAAATCTAGCAGCCATCTGCCTAAGCATGTTAGCTAGACCTGGATCTGCATTTCCTATCCCACAAACCATCTTGAATCCCTCTACAATTGTAGGTTAAATCACAATCTGCTACCCCACAATAATATCACCAACTAGGATTAGGGTTTACAAGAAGGAACTTAGATCTCACCAATGCTCTGATACCACCTGATGCAAAGCAGGGTTGATAATGGGGCCAAGGGCTCTCCCAACTACCAAACCAACTTGCCAACATAATTCAAAAGCAACAACAAACAGAGTGAGAGAAGAAACAGTAGAGGTCCTTTTCATGAATTGATCAAAATCATTACATTTCAGGTTGTAAGGCCTTCCTGATTTGGGCCATATATTCAAATAATTACAAATTGATCTTCATATATGAAAGGTCACAGACCTACTTACACATAATATCATATCAAATCCTATTCTAAAACTAATATCAAAATCCTACTGAAAAACTCCCCCCAAAACTAAGAACATAGAAACAAATATATACAAGAGTCCACCAAGAGAGGTCGACGCTCAAATCCATAAGTGAGACCCAGATTTAGGTCCACATAGATCCCAATGAGAGACCCAAATCAATTAAGCCATAGAAATTAACTGAAGAAGTTGACCACCAGATCCAACTCCAAAATAAGCAACTCGGGCAAAGGATGACCGAGCAACAGAGAAACAAACCCGAGTGTTAGAAGAGAAACCTGAGCAACAGGAAAATGAACAAACATGCCTGAGCGACAGAACCTGAGTAACAGAAACAAGCATGCCCGAGCAACAGAACCCGAGCAACAGAAACAAGCATAACCAAGTGACAAAACTGAGCAACAAAGTACTTCCTGAGCAGCCTCCAAACAAACTAAAGAACAAAACAAACATCTTTTTGGTTGAGCAGGATTGCCAAGGACCCAAGATACTCCTGCATCACTGATGAATATTCTTAGGAAAATACATGTAAACCCTAGTAATTATAAGGATAAGGTGATTTGGACTCTTGCAAAAATAGGGGAATATAACTCTAAAGATGGGTATAGAAGGATGTATAATAGGAAAGGTATGAAACTATTGATCTGCCTATAGATCTTTGCAAGAATAAATTGTGCTGACCTGAGGCAGGTATGTTCACTTGGTTAGCTCTGCATGGTATAATATTAACAAAAAATATATTTTGTATGATGGGGTATAATTGCCCATCCAGATGTGTGTTATGTAAGCAAGAGGAAGAAAGTATTGATCACCTTCTTCTAAATTGTAATTTTACAATGAAGTGTTGGAGATGGCTGACAAAGAGACTGAATTGGCAGTTTGCTTTCCCAGATAAACTAGTTGACTTCATGAAAGGGTGGCCTCGACCTAAGAATGATGATATTTATAACAGTGTATGCATTATAGCTCCCTTAATTATTCTGTGAGAAGTGTGGAAAGAAAGGAACCGAAGGATTTTTAAGGAGGAGGAAATACAAATTAGTCAATTTTTAAATAAAATGGAAGTAGCTATTGTAGAGGTGGTGAATAGTAGAAATTTCCTGAGTAAGCAGACAAGATTTTTTTCTACTTGAGATGATAGAACAAAAAATATTTGGACAGGACTAAAAATACCACCGATAGACATAGAACCTAAAAAAGATGTTGAGAAATTGAGACTCGAATGCAAATGGAAACCTCAGGCTTATGGATGGTATAAGATTAATTTTGATGGGGCCTCCAGAGGAAATCCTGGAGTGGAAAGTATATGAGCATGTGTCCATAATTGTAAAGGGGATTTAATATCTAGTATAGCTGAACCAATTGGTATAAGAACAAATAATGAGGCCGAATTTCTAGACTTAATTAAAGGTTTGAAACTAAGTAAAAGTAAAGGTATTAAGAAACTTGAAATTGAGGGTGATTTGACATTAATTATTAATGCAATTAGAAAAGGGGAAACACCTAGTTGGAAACTGAATGGATTTGTAAGACAGACTATGATTTAACATATATAGATCATTATACCATTAATCGCATTTATAGAGAGGGAAATCAAGAGGTGGATAAATTAGCTAATCTAGGGGCCGATAAAATCAAAATGGGAATAGGACAAGCTTTCTAGAGTTCTTGGGAATTTAATATAGGTATATTTCATCCCTGAAACATTACAATAGGTTTAAGGTTGCAAAATGAGAAGATATAAATAAACCACACTTTCTATATTAGAGTTATTATAAAAGTTGTTTATACTTGGAAATTAAGAAATAACAAGTGTTAGGTGAAAGCGTTTCAAATTATGATAGGAGGGTTTAGTGTCTAGGAAGATCAAAAGGTAGGGTGAAGAATAGATGTATAAATTAATGGTATACCTCCTATAATATTAGCAAAGTAGTCAAAAATCTAGTGGCATAAGTTGAAGGATATGGCTACCCCAATTAAGCTAAGATGTACAAAACTACAGGTAGACTTTGAGGGAGGAATAACAATGAAAATGATCAAGAAATTGATGATGGCAACCTTCGATATAACAGTAAGAGTAGTCTATATAATCCTCAGGGGTGAATTTATAGAAAGTGATAACAGGTATCGAGTTAACTCTGATATTCCTGCAATGTTTATTGCTTCAACATTACAAGTTGATCCGTACATACAATCCATAGGAAGATTATGTATAAGGGTCTTCAAAATGAAGTATTTAAAGGATCTAAATAAAGTGATAGCTAGTGTAAGGGAAGACATGATTATACTCAAGCCAAGGCATTACTGGAATCTCATGAGGAATGACATAAGGATTCCAACTTTGCCTATTCTGGTTGTGGAAGATTGGGAAAGATATATCGAAGAAACTCCCTCACTAAGAAGAAATTTAGATTTCTTAATGTATTTCATGCATATTAGGCATCCGCCTGAAACGAACTGGTTTGACGACTTTTTTCTTGAAGATGAGGTTTGATTAATTATTAACTGTGATGAAAAGCATGAAGAGGAAATTGCATAAGAAGATTATTCATTTGATTGTATGTGAATTAGATATTGTTTATTAAATATCATTGTGTACTTTCTTAATGAGTCTAACTTATATATATATATATATATATATAATTTTGGTTTTTGTATTATTAGTGATGTTAGGATTGGAATAGTTATGAAAAACTTCATTATATGAATGCGTCTCTTTTATTTCCTCTTCTTACAAATAGATTAAAAATATATTTGACGGTTTAAAGTAGGAATAGAAATTAACAGATGAGACAATAGATATTGAGATTAAGGAAAGAATATAAACCGGCTTTAAGTAGGAATCGAAAAGAATAAATAATAAGATTTTGGGATCAAGCAATCTATGTAAAAAGAGATAAACATAACCTATTTGATGTATACTCTAAAAACATTAATCATAGCAAGTAATAAAAAATTTAGCTTGTATAAAGAAGGAAAAAGGCTAAGCGTCAGTTAAGTTCAAGTTGGATAATTCTAATATTGTATCATAACAACTATTCTTCTCTAAAACCCACACAAGGATTGAACAAACATATATTCTATCCTTGGAAATGTAGATTTATATAGTTATTTCCGAACATGTATGAACCCAAATAATTTATAAATAACATTAGGTTGATATGTATATATTTAAATATATATATTTATATATTTATATATATATAAATGTGATATTAGTATATATATTGATAGGCACAAAGAATATTTTATATGCATTTACACCTATTCAGTCATATAGGTTTATATTTGATAAGATTAACCTAGGTACACACTTTGCAGAAGGTGAATTCTCAAAACATAGCATATCATTAAGATTTAAAAATATACTTAATTTTAAATATAACATACCTCTTAGACTAATAAAATACTCATACCATTTAGGAAACCTGAGCATATCACTCTAAGTGGTAATATGAACACATTCGCTTATATCAGCTCATTAATAGAGGGAGGATTTAAGGCAATAAAATTATGTATCGGGATCTGTACGAACACAAATATTAGAAAGATATACTTAAATATCTATCATTTCATTCTTTAAAGATGAAGTGTGCCTCGATTAATACATTTAATTACCTAAGCCAGTACTATCAATCATCAATAATTACTCTTTACAGCCTATATCAATGACGTCTTCGATAAGTAAGGATTGTTAACTACCCTAATTTAAACATTTTGAATTCTGAATTGTCTATTTAAGGTAAGCATTGTAGTCCTTTTCATTGAAAATCTAGAACAAATAGGAAGCGACTATATAAAGGTAATATAATCTAACATGTATTCAATATTTTAAAATAGCCCAGATTGATATTAATTTATGGTCTTATTATGTACAGAAAATGTACAAAAATGTTCAAATTTTCCATATCTTGAGTAAAAGAGAGATGGTGTTTCCTGGGTGCATCAAACCATAGAGATGGAACATAATATTGAATCTAGCAAGTGATATGACCAGAAGGTTTGTGGGTTTAGCATTTGGGGACTCATATTTTGACTATAGCTTCACTCTTTAAACTAATGGGGAGATAGTAGGAGTTTTTATTTGATGTCTCCATAGGGCAGGGAATAGTTGGGTCCAAACTGTAGAGCTCTGTGGGAAGATCTTAATTGATAAAATCTTAGGTGGGCTAGAAGAGGTAGTTTATAGTGTCAAATTTTGGCAATATATACCCTACCCTGAAGATTACATGAACGCCGAGGTTGGAAGTCTTGAGCACAATAATAGCATTCCCCATAGGCCCTGCTTAGTTTTTAAGGATAATGAGATGTTTGAGAATCATTGGGAGGAAATCAAGCACAATATCCATTTTCTATTGATATGGACTCATACTATTCCATCTACTGATACAGATTGGCTAACCCAGTACTTAATTGCTAAAGTTTTTACAGTTCCCCCTTTGTTTAACCAAATGAACCTAGAAAGCTGCAAGAAATGTTGTATATCTTTATCAAGAAAGGGTGGCTGAGCAAGAGTCTGAGCAAAAAGGAAATTAATGAGATGTATACAAGGGTCTCTAAAGCTAAGAAATATGAAGAAGCAGAAGAATAAATTGTGATCATAAAGAAAATGAAAGAGGATCCCACTTATTTTTGAGCTATGTAGTTAAAATGCTAAGGTGAAATACTCTAATTTGCAAACTGTTTCAATAATACTGATATTAGGTTTTAAATTTTGAATACTCTTTTGACAAAGGTTTTATTCTAGGTTTACAGACATGGATAGATTGCATAGGTTGGAGGTTAAATAATTTTATAAGAACATTATCTGTACTTTTCATTTGTCTGGAAAATGTGGAAGGATTATAAATGTCTTAGCTCTTTACAACATGGCTTGAGGCATTTGTTTGATTGTGATAACAGAGTGACATAAGTTTTGTAGTACAAAATATCCTTAATATAGTGATTACTATAATATACTTTGGCTTTTTTAGACTAATATGGGATCCCTTTTTCATATGATGGCACACCTTAAGATAGTTTATATATCTGATGTTGGGGATTTGGTCATTTATTCATCTATTTAATCATTTTTGTGATAATGATTAGAGTGTTGTTCATGAGGTTCAGGTATAAGATGGAGATCTCTTATCTTGAAGTCATCACATAGTACCTATGGGATGACTTGAGGATAGGAATCCCAAATAGTAAACCATTTTTATGGATGCTTGTTTCATATTTTTTAGCATAGACACTATGAGATTGTTGTGTCTAAATTAGTGATTAGCATCTGTATATTTTTTTTGGTCTTTCTAAATGGATTTTATTACAAAATGGTGGTTGGTTTATATTTATCCTATATAAAATTCCAACTAATCTGCATACAAAATAGGTAATATGTTTACCATTCTGATAGATTTTTTTTAGGGTAATGTTCATAAATGGTGTATGATAGAAAATGTAAGCTAGAAAATTGATAGTGTGGAAGTAAAGGATGTAAAGGATAATGTGGTGTTGATGTTGATAGTATTGAGGAGAAGATAAGATCCCCTTCCTAGCCCCAAATTTCACCAAGGAAAGATCCACTTTGATCAACCATAATAAAATGATTAATACACAAATGCATCAATCAATCAGAAATAAGAAGAAAGAAGAAACTCTTACAATCCCAAATAATGGATGAAGAATATAATAGATTTTAATTGAAATGAATTGAAGACATGTACTAACCTCAAAATATAGAAGATCTAAAGAATGATTTTTTGGGTGTCTTCACTGAGTTTTCAAAAGTTCTGCAACCGGATCGGGCATAGAAACACAGAGACAGAGAAAACCCAGAAATCTTTTCCAGATCTAGCTCAGGTCAAATTTGACCCAAAATAGACTGTCGATCCTGACCCAAAATAGAATGTTGATCCTGACCTAGAATAGAAATTTGATCCTAACCCAGAACATAAAGTTGACCTTGACCCAGAATAGAAAGTTGATCCTGATCCAGAATAGAAAGTTGACCTTGACCTACACAGTCTGACGGAAGATCTATTTTCGGATCCCAAAAGTCTGCAAAAAAGGGTATTCAGATATGCACTTGATTCTGCTATCCTAAACCTGTACCTACAAGAAAAATGGTTTTGTTTGTTGGGGTGAGGGGTTTGCCTTGGTCAAACCCCAGTTTTGGAATTAACCTTAAAGTATAATTGAAATTGCATAAATAAACAAAGTAAATAAACAAATTCACCTTGCTTGTATAGAAACCCTTGTGGAGGATTCGAATCCTTAGATCCACAAGTATGTATGCACCAAATGAATTTATAATTTAGGATGTCTCAAATCAATTGCTTTTAGATCTTCAACACCAATCTTGAATGGATCTTGGAATAGGAAGAGGCTTGCATGGATGTGGATGGAGAAATCTTCAACAAGAGGGCTCCATAGAGCTTGAATCCTTCAATGGATACCAATGGATCTCCTTAATGAATTGAATGCTTGAATTTCTTTGAATGCTTGAGAGTAGATGCTTGCTTCAATAGATCATGCATAGAGTTGTCTTTTTCAAGTCTTAGATGGTTAGAGAAAATGAGAGGATAAGGCTTTCTTATATACCAATCTAGGGCACAATCTTCTATAGAGGCCTACATAGGAGAATTAAATTCCAATTAGACCTATACCCTTAGAATTGGACCTATATTAAATATAATTTCAAGGGTCATTTCCTTGAAGACTGAAACAACCAAACCGGAAGCAGGAATTAAATCTTTCTGAAGCCTGACATTTAGAAACCCTGGAAACTTGAATTTGGACCCTGGGTCAAGGTCAAGGTCGACTCTGACCTAGGTCAGGGTCAAGGTCAAACTTGACCTAGGTCAGGGTTGAGGTTGACCTTGACCCAGAAGGTCAACCTTGACCCTAAGGTCAAGGAACTCAAATTTTTAGATCAGGGTGCCAGAAATAGGTCAGAGAGGAGTGGAAAAGGGGGCAGAACAGGGGTAAAAGCCAGATCCAAGTTAGAGACCCATTCAAGGTGCTTGACATGACCCCAAACCACTTAATTAGAGGGCTAAACTAGTCCAAAATGGAAGTGCTTCCATTTTTTGACTATACATTTATCCCCCGCTTTAGCAAGAGTATGGACTCGATGCAAACTCTTGGTAAAGGATATCATAAAGAAAAGATAATCTTATCAAAATCAAAAGGGACAAAGGAATCCTCAATCCCCCAAGGACTTAAGTCTTTATCAACCCTAAGATCATGATAAGAGAGACATCACCAGTCAAAGAGAAAGAGAGAGAGTGTGTGATTACCTCGCCTAATGAGAACCTATGTCCCATTGTGAATCACATAAGGAAAAAGTGCAACTGCAAAGATGGAGTTGAACCGCATAGTGAATGTGGCTACTCACTAGTCAACACATCAAGGTTTTACTCTTAGGAATATTCTACTCCAAAAGAGAAAATTCAACATATAGAAAGATCCAGTCTTAAGGACACCTTTCATCCTTAAGGGATCAAAACATTATAAATTGAAACTAAAGGGATCAAGAGATCCTATAAGGTAAAAATCCATGCTTTAAGGATTATTCTCTAATCCATAAAGGGAGAAAATTTTTAAGTTTTGAAAATATTTTGAAAGTGCGTGTATGAAAAAAGGTGAGTAGAGCGTATGCCCCCATGTTAAAGTCATTGCTAACACTTTAACAAGAGCAGTGGCTTTGACGGAAACATAAACAACTCCACTGATTATGTTTCCACTACAAGATTCCCCCAAGCGAAGAAAAATCAAGGGAAATACGACATAAACATACAAAGAACACAAAAGGGATCTACCTACCGTGGCGTCAGTATGATCATAAGATAATATGTATATAGATATGATATTATTGCAAATAAATTGACATCATTCCCCAAAGAAAGTATAACTACCATCACAATGGAGGAAAGAAAGCGTAAGAGTTATGAAGAAGAGTCTTTTCAGACCACAACATGGAGACCAAAAAGAATCAGTGCTACCATGTCGCAAATCCAAGCGGACTACACAAGGAAAATATTTACGAACAATAGAACAGGTACAACATAACATAAAAACAACATATAGAAGAATAGAGATACATCTAGAGGAATTGTTCAACAGGTTTGATTCCTTTATCACCTTGCACCAACAAAGTAACAAGGGTCATATAAAAGAATCTAAAAAAGATTTAGCAAACACATTATAGGAGAAGCACAATACAACAAGAAAACACATAAAAGGCTACCATGAAGGACAAGCCAATCAAGCGTCTTGCCTACTCTCCCCATCTTAGTGTATATCATTTAGGGAAGGTGGGAAACTCGCAAGAAGGACTATATCCAACATAGTAGGAATAATAGCCAGTTCCAAACAAGGATCCTCTTGAGAATCATGATGTTTGATACTAGGTGTAATTATCAGTTGTGTGGAAAGCATATGAGGTAAATCAGTATCAAGATCAATAGTCTCATATTCATCATTAGGATCAATAGGATCATCAATAGTATCTTCTTCATCAAGATTAATCAAAATAGAATCTAAGGTGCAAATAGAATCATCATAATTATTCATCTTAACATCATTATTAACATTAACTTGCTCCAACACATCAGGCATAGGCTAGTCAAAAGAAGGTAAAGAATTTTGAAGAACAAAGGCATGGGATCTAGCATTAGCTTGACACTTCTTATGACACTCGTTAGCAGATTTGTTACATTTTGTATTGTTTGCAATGTGTTGAGAACTAGGAGGAACAACTGGGTCCTTCACATGTTCTATAGGAGGATTAGTAGGACTCTCAGTAGGCTAAAAAGTGATAATAGGAGTTTGATTACCATAACTAGAAGCAATGGATAAAGGAGGTATAGAAGGCATAGGTAAAATACCATGGTTAAGATTAATCTGAGGCATGCTTAACTCAAGAATCTTGTGATGTTTATAGGCTTGATATGAATGAAAAAGATTATCAGGCCAAGGAGGACATGAATTAGGTAATGAAGGCCAAAAGAAGTCAAGGGTAGCACAATACCTAGGTCTAGAAGGTTGATATAAACTATAATTAATCATTTTCACCTCTTTGTCATGAATGAACTTAATACTCTTGTGGATAGGAGAAGCAATGGCACGCATGGCAGTCAACCAAGGCAAACCCAGCTTAACTTGAAATTGATCAGAAGTAGGGACAACAATGAAGGTAGTGTCCACAAATTTACCACAAAGTTAAACAGGTAAGGTAATAGAACCAAATGATGGATAGAGAAAACCATTACAAGTTTGAATCCACACATCAGATGTATCATAATAATCACGTTGTAAGTTCTTCATAAAAAGATTTTCTTCGGTGATGACATTGACTAAGGAATTAGGATCAACAAGACAAGCACGTGTAGGTATCTTAGAAATCCTAGCATAAATGTAAAGGGGACCATCAGGAGCTTTTATGGTCTCAGAATCATCAAAGGTGATTGAGAGCTCCCGAGGTCTTTTATCTTTAGGTTGTTTTGAATGTTTAGATTGAGGTTTCAATTTAGGTTGAGGTGGAACTTGAAGTTGAGGTTGAGATGGGGGAACTTGGATAGGAGGTTGAGATTGAGGCAGGGGTGGAGATACAGGTTGAGACAAAATAACATGCTCCACATGGTTAAAAATATGGTTGAGATCATCCATCTTTGAATCATAAACAATATCCATAGAAGATGGTTGAATAATGGTATTAGTATCACATGTAGGTAAAGGATTCATATAAATTTGGAGATTTTGATAGGGAGGAGAGATAGATTTGTTCCCACTACCATAAAAATTATCAATAGATAAAGCATTAGAATCAATTAAGTCTTGAACCTTATTCTTTAGAGAATAACACTTCTCAGTATCATGACCATGTTGACGATGATATTGACAAAATGCTTTAGGATCAAAAGATTTTGATGCCATCGTAGTAGGGATAAGAGGTCGAATAGGAGGAAAAGTAATCATGTTAGCACTTAACAATTTACTCATAATAGAATGTAAAGATTAAGAAAGAGGAGTAAATGTACAATTTAAATGAAAAGTAGTGGATGTAGAAGTGGCATTATGGGATGCAACAACAACTTGATCAGCAACTACATTTGCTTGTTTATTTATCTTGACATAGTTGTTAGGTTTCTGAAACTTGTTGGGATTAGGAGCAACATCACTCTTATCAAATAGAACATGATCCATTAGATTGTTTCTCTCAAATTGACTCACTTGTAATTGATAATGATGAAGTGCTACACAAAGTTGTTGAAAAGAGGTAAATTCAGTAAGCAAAATCTTATCTCTAATATCCTTTTGCAAATTTGAAATAAACATATATTGAATATCAATATCAAGAACAGGATAATAAATATGAGCATACAAATGCTTAAATCTAATAATAAATTTAGTCAATTTTTCCTTAGTATTATGTTTACAATGCATTAAATTAGTTAAGGAAAATTGCGGACCAATGTTATTTTGGAACTGCTGAATAAAGGTATTAGAAATTTTTGGAAAAGAATCAATAGAATAAGGAGGTAAAGAACAATACCATTGCAAGGCCTTATCATGAAAGGTTCTAGAAAACAACTTAGCCAAAATCCTATGGTCATGAGCATAGTCACTACAAAGGATTTGAAATGTTTTAACAAAAGTGACACGATCTCCCTTACCATTGTAATTCTCAAGGTGAGGCATATCGACTTGTTGAGGGATAGAAGCATGAATAATGTCTAGGGATAAAGGACTACCCATGTCACATGTAGGAATTCTAAACTTGGATTGAGTTAAAGATGCAAGTTGTTTTTGTAAAGAGGACATAGTTTGACCCAAACTAATGATTGTGGAATCATTAGAAGAAATAGGTGGCATAGAAACATTAGGAACACTAGGAAAAGTGTATGAAGTGGCATGAATAGAAGAAACAACTGGTGGAACACTTGGAACTATAGTTGGAAGAAGATTAGAATAAGCAAAAGGAACAATATGGTATGAAGGATGTGAGGTAGGTAAAGACACTGGTGGAACACTCACAGGAATATATGGAAGTGGAATATTCAAAGCTAGAGGATTGGAAATGTAAGAGATATAGTCACTAAAGGAGGAGTGTAAGTAGGATTATTAGGTAAAGGAACCAAAGAAGGTTCCACACTAGTGACAGGAGGAGTAAATCCTAATTCTTGAGCCTCTTGAGCTAAAGGTTTAACATTTAAATGCATAAGATGAGTAATACCACGCAAGAGATTAACACCTTGATCAATTTCACAGAGGACTTTCATAAGAGCCTTTATATCTTGAATAGAATCTTGATTATGGTTTTCTTGAATAAACCAATTTCCCATTTTATCAAGTTCAATTGATAGTTTTTGGACTTGTTCAAGAGGAACTCTTAAAGCATCATCCTCGTCATGAGATGAGTGAGAAGAGTTATGCTCTGTAGAAGGATTGGAATCATGAGTGATCAAATTTTCATCCAGGATCCTAAGGAAAGGAGAGGAATACTTAGGATCAAAGGAACCCATAAGTCTGTGAATTCTTCTAACCGGAATATTATAAGTAGGACTAGAGGTAGTAAAGCTCATACACCAATGCAATGTAAATGAACTAAACTAAGAAAATGTAAATGTAAGAACATAAAATAAGGATAATCTAATATGTATGCAAGATCTAGCATGAAATTTAAATCTAACACCAAAAAGAAAGAGTTGTCTATCGCGGGTTCACCAAAATGTATGATAGAAAATGTAAGCTAGAAAATTGATAGTGGAAGTAAAGGATGTAAAGGACAATGTGGTGTTGATGTTGATAGTATTGAAGAGAAGATAAGATCCCCTTACTAGCACCAAATTTCACCAAGGAAAGATCCAGTTTGATTAACCATAAGAAAATGGTTAATACACAAATACATCAATCGATCAGAAATAAGAAGAAAGAAGAAAGTCTTACAATCCCGAATAATGGATGAAGAATATAATAGATTTTAATTGAAATGAATTGAAGACATGTACTAACCTCAAAATATAGAAGATCTGAAGAATGATATTTTCGTGTGTTTGCACTTATTTTTCATAAGTTCTGCAACTGGATCGGGCACAGAAACACAGAGACGGAGAAAACCCAGAAATATTTTCCAGATCTAGCTCAGGTCAATTTTAACCCAAAATAGAATGTCGATCCTTACCTACAATAGAATGTCGATCCTAGCGTAGAATAGAAATTCAACCTTGACCTAGAATAGAAAGTCAATCCTGACCCAGAACAAAATTTTGACCTTGACCTGTACAGTCCGATGGAAGATCTGTTTCTGGATCCTAAAAGTCTGTCAGAAAGGGTTCCGGATCTACACTTGAATCTGTTGTCCCAAACCTGTACCTTCAAGGAAAATGGTTTTGTTTTTTTGGGGGGGGTTTGCCTTGGTCAAACCTTGGTTTTGGAATTAACCTTAAAGTATAATTGAAATTACATAAATAAACAAAGTAAATAAATGAAATCACCTTGCTTGTATAGAAACCCTTGTGGAGGATTTGAATCCTTGGATCCACAAGTATGTATGCACCAAATGAATGTAGAATGTAGGATGTCTCAAATCAATTTCTTGTATATCTTCAAC
Organism: Thuja plicata; assembly: GCA_018584345.1. NCBI lineage: Eukaryota > Viridiplantae > Streptophyta > Pinopsida > Cupressales > Cupressaceae > Thuja > Thuja plicata. The sequence goes on along the minus strand of MU223281.1, from coordinate 3,856,034 downwards.
ACCAATCTTGAATGGATCTTGGAATAGGAAGAGGCTTGCATGGATGTGGATGGAGAAATCTTCAAGAAGAGGGCTCCATAGAGCTTTAATCCTTCAATGGCTATCAATGGATCTCCTTGATGAATTGAATACTTGAATGCTTGAGAGTAGATGCTTGCTTCAATAGATCATGCATAGAGTTTAAGTCTTAGATGGTTAGAGAAAATGAGAGAAGAAGGCTTCATTATATACCAATCTAGGGCACAATCTTCTAGAGATAGGAGAATTAAATTTCAATTAGACCTATACCCTTATAAGTGGACCTATATTAAATATAATTTCAAGGGTCATTTCCTCAAAGATGAAAAAAACCGACCCAGAAGCGGGAATTAAATCTTTCTGAAGCCCGACATCCAAAAACCTCATAAACTTGAAATTTGGACCCTAGGTCAGGGTTGAGGTCGACTCTGACCTAATTCAAGGTTGAGGTCAACCTTGACCTAGGTTAGGGTTGAGGTCAACCTTGACCCAGAAGGTCGACCTTGACCCTGAGGTCAAGGAACTCAAATTTGTAGATCAGGGTGCCAGAAATAGGCTAGAGAGGAGTGGAAAAGGGGGCAGAACAGGGATAAAAGCCAAATCCAAGTCAAAGACCCATTCAAGGTGCTTTACATGACCCCAAACCACTTACTCATAGGGATAAACTAGTCCAAAATGGAAGTGCTTCCATTTT
>MU223281.1:3824606-3855134 GCA_018584345.1 Thuja plicata | reverse complement strand
TATATATATAATTACATATATGTATTTATATATATATAATTACATATATGTATTTATATATATATAATTACATATATGTATTTATATATATATAATTACATATATGTATTTGTATATACATATATAAAAATAAAAATAAATAAACATAGAAACAAATGGGTAGTTATATATATACAAAAGACAAAGGTGAATACTAACATTAACATATTAGCAACCATATATATAGAATAACAAGAAATATAGTCATTTATAATAAGATTTAACATAAACATGGATGATAGGGACTTTGTGTCATTTACTTATAGTCATTCACAAATAAGTAATTGAGGACAACTGAATTCTACAAAGCATGTTAAATAGGAAAATAGTTTTGGATTACAATTACTTTGTTTCCCACATGATAAGATTTTTTTGTTTCCCACATAATATATTAAGGTGCTTTGTGGTATCAATTTATGTACTATTTACCTAACAAGTTTATTGCAGGAGAAAGGGAAATTCATTTTTGTAGGCACATGTCCTATATAAGGATTTATCCTTAACGAAAGCTATAAATAGTTACTAAGGGTTTTACCCTCAGAAATAAACAAGGGTCTGGATTAGTAAAGGCAAAGGTAGCCAACATCAAGCCGAAGTTCAAAAACATCTTTCAATTGATTTAGAGGTTGATTATGTACATATTAATTTAGAGGTTACATCCTCTATTTTCAATCTTTTATAAATAGGGGTATACCCCTATAAAAAAATTGTAATTATTTACAGGACCTTTGTCCCCAGGCAAGAATGAAGGTTTTCTTGACTTTGTTCTTTCCTACCAATGCCCGTTTGAATGGAGTAAAATGTACCCTTTTGTTCTTATTATTATTAAATAAAATTATCCGGGCCTTGGCCTTTTACCGATAAAAAAAAACTCCTTAGGGAAAAAAAATACGACCAAAATACACCCTATTTGCAAAAAAATCACTTTTTAAGAGGTAAGGAAATCATTTTGAGGCTCATTTGCAAATTGATGAATTTGAGTGATTTTGGGGTGAAGAGTGATTTTGAATCTGAGAATAGTGGTTCCTATGGCAGATCAATGGTTCAAGAGAGTGTGTCGATACCAGAGACCCCAGGAGTATAGCCCCCCGGTATGTGTCGTAAAAACCCTCCTTTATTGCATAATTTTAGTTGAAAAAATAGATAGAGTTTGAAAAAAAAGTTGAAAATTTTGTGGGTTTTTAGAAAAATTATGGAATTGATGTGGGTTTTGAATTTTTCAGCACCTACACAAAGAAAAGGCCCAACATCTTCCATACGAACAGACCAAGCCTTCACCCAAAAATAGAGGCGACCTCAACACTAAAGCATTCTGAATCTGCCATCAACAAAAACTCCTGTCCCACGAACAACAACGCCAAAATTGTCTACCTCCCAGAACATATCAGAATGTGGGCCTTCATTTTCTATTTAATTTCAAAGTCATCTACATGATCATTAAACAAAAAAAGAAATAGTATTTCTAAAGCCATTATCTTTTTTGTAGCATTATCGCCAAGAAAAAAAGAGCATTGGACATAACAAGACAATGGTGTGGAAATCTTACTAGTGAGGGTTGTATTGATTTCAAAAATTCAATGATGATAGTGGTCATATTGAATCCAATGAAATAGGTATTCATACCATCATGGTTTGGAAATTTCACGAGTGAGGGTTGTACCAGTTTCAAAATGATTTACCAAAAAGATCAATGATGATAATTGCAAAAATAGATATCCGTTAAAAATTGATAGTTCAATTTTAAGTTGCATTCGCATATTGCATTCATGTTAGATTAAATCCTGCATTATGGGAGTTCTCAAGGAAAAGGGGGTCAAACATCCAAGTCAAATCATCAAGCATTCTTCTTTAGATAGGATATGTGGGACTTTATCAAAAACACTACATCTCATTTAAATCTCAAAATTGCATCAATTAGGGGCATTTTATGTGCATTTAGGAACAATTGTATATTTAGGATCATTTCATTATACTTAATATTTATACTTGTTATCTATTATCTATCATCATTTAGGTGCATTTCACAATCATTTAGTTGTATTCCATATTACCAAAGTCATTAAATTCCTTAAACATTATACATAAGCATTTTATTAATCAAAAATCATTAAACATCTACATAACACACTGCATTATCACCTAGAACCATCACATCCATATATTGCATCCATAAAAAGATAAAACATCATTTTAAAAAAAATTAGAAGGAAGGGGGTCAGGTGTATAAAATGTCCACATCACAAAGTGTCTATCAAATGTCCACATCACAAATATCCACATTAAGATATATCAAAAGTACATCATCAAAGAAGATACACATGTCATCATCAAAGCTGGTATAATCAAAATGATCTAAGCGTGACTGCCTCCTAACTCTGTTGGTCAGCCCATAATAATATTACCACCTGTACCTACATGTGTACATGTACCTGCACCTATGGATGGTCCTACACCATCACCTATCTATACATCTAGTCCCCTCGAAGGTCAAGGGATGGACCTGACACTCCTCTTCTTGCCCTATCACGAGGCACCACCTCTAACACTCTGTACATAAGAATAAGCACTTTGGTCTGCTGGAAATAAATCATGATATAAGGTGCGGTATAACTCACCTCTCCTGATCTCCTCTTGCAAATCTAGCACCATATGTCTAGTCTCACCATCTCTAGCTACTTTATCTAACTGTTGGGATATTTCCCCTACTACCCCTCATTGTTGTATAACATGATCTCTCTATGACCTTGTAACTGCTAACTCTACCTCCATGGTATGAATATCATGATCTCTTTGTTCCCTGGTAGAAGCTAACTCAGCCTCAAGTCTCTGAATCTATCTCTGTAATAATATGATGTCAGCCTGTGTTGTAACCAAATCCCCATGCAGCCTCTATATATCCTGTGTTGGGGCATCATCCTGACCTGAGATACCTCTCTACACAACCCACTCTGGATCATGTACTATATCGGACCTAGCTCTATGAGCTACATGTCCTTGATCAGGAAACAACAATCTCCTCCTCTCTACAAAATCTCCATCATGATCACTATCATCTCCCCTGTGCATACCATCATCTCTTCCATAATCATTATTATCTCTTTCATGATCACTATCATGTCCCCCATGACCACCATTATCTCCTCCATGGTCATCATCACCACCACTAGCTCCTTGACCAATAACTCTACCACTTCTCCCTCTCACTGCTCTAACTAGGATATCATCAAATCCTGCATCCTCCTCATCTTTGTGATCTCTTCGTCATCCTCGATATCTCCCTGGTCACCGAGGCTTCTCATCATCATGATCATCATCATCATCAATTAGTGAGCAAAGATAGAAGAAAGAACACACACAAGTCATGATTGGGATTGCTTCTACACTTACCGACCATGAATATGATGAACTTGATGGATGTACTACTTCAAAACAAATGTGGGATAAACTTATTTTGACCTATGGTGGAGATCATCACATTTGGAAGGTAAAAGCATAAAGTCTAAGAGATAAATTTGATTCAATGAGAATGAAAGAAGGAGAAAACATAATACAATACAACACTATACTTAAGGAGATTCTTAATTATATCAGATGAGCTGGTGGAGCCATAACTAAAGATAATGTAACAAGAAAAATGTTGAAAACCCTGCTATTGAGTTATGTTATTTGAGTATCTACTATACAAGAGTTGAGATCCATTCCTCGGATGAATGTTTCACTTGATGCTACTATTGGTAAGTTGTTTGCATTTGAGATTAATGATTTTGATAATAGTCTACCTGCTACATCTAAGATTGAGTCTGCATTTAAGTCAGCTTTGAAGATTGGAAGTTCTAAGGACTCTAGACCTAGTGATGGATATTTGAGCAATGCTAGTGAGAGATTTTACAGTTGTCAGAGTGATTTGGAAGAGTTATATGGTGTAGATGAAGAGAATGAGAGAGAGTTTTAAACTTTGTTGGCTAGAAGGCTACAAAGGCAAAGACGAGGTAAGTTACCCTTGAAATGTTTTAACTATAACAAGATTGGTCATTTTGCATCTAACTGCCTTGAGAAAGATAATGAGTAGAAGAAAGATAACAAAGATAAGGAAAAAAGAGAAAATAGATTCAGGAGATTGAGAGATTACAAAAACAAAGGTAAGAAATCTTGTCACATTTCTAATGAAGACCTAAGTGATGATGACTCAGATGAGAGTGATGAAAAAGTAGTTGTGTATGTTGTTATTAAAGATAATTATGATGAACAAAACAAAGAAGAACCAAGAGCCCTAATATCACAAGTAAGTAAGAATGAAACATGGATTGTAGATAGTGGTTGTTCACATCCCATGACTAGTGACACACTTAAGTTTATTTCCTTGGAGAAGCATGATGGATGATTTGTTATATTTGGTAATGATGCTCCATACCTTGTGAAAGGAAAAGGTTCTATGATTCTACTGAATAACACAAGATGTGATGATGTTTATTGGGTTGAAGGCTTAAAGTATAATCTGTTGAGTGTTGCACAGTTAAATAACACAGGTCACCCATTGGAATTTCAACATGTAAAGGTGAAAAAATTTTATAAGAAGGAGAGTTTGATTGCTATGGGAGAACAATCTAAAGGTAATTTATTTTATCTTGATACTTCTATGAAGAGTTGTCTATTTTCTAAAGTTGAGGATGTTTGGCTATGGCACAAAAGGCTTTGTCATGTTAATTTTGACAACTTGATCAAAGTGAGTAAAAAGAATAGAGTCAAAGGATTACCGAGATTAGAGAAACCTGAGAATGTTATATACAGAGAATGTCAAATGGGTAAAATGACTAAATCTAGTTTTTCAAGCAAGATTTATATTACACAAGGAATTTTGGATTTAGTGCATACTGATTTATGTGGACCCGTGAGAACTCAAAGTTACTATGGAGACAAATATTTTATTCTATTTATGGATGATTATTCTATTTGTGGATGATTATTCTAGAATGATGTTTGTGATGTTTTAAAAAAAATATTTAAGTGGTATAAGGCCAGAGTTGAGAAAGAAACATGAAGACAACTGAAATGGCTGAGATCTGAAAGAGGAGGTGAGTTCACATCTAATGAGTTTACATTGTTTTGTAATTAAAATGGAATTAAGAGACAAATGTCAGCATTGAGGATGCTACAACAGAATAGTATTGTTGAGAGAAGAAATATATCTATCATTGATTATGCTAGGACACTGATGATTGAGAAAGGTATTTCACAAAAATTCTAGAGAGAAGTAGTCAGTACTGATGTTTACACATTGAACCGAGTACAAATGAAGAAAGGTACAAACAGAACACCTTATGAAATCTGGTATGAACACAAACCTAATGTGAGTTATTTCAAAGTTTTTGGAAGTAGATGCTACATCTTGAAAGATTATAGAGAAGGGATGTTTGATTCTAAAGGGGATGAAGGACTATTATTAGGATATTCTACAAGGAGTAAAACCTATAAGTGTTTGAATAAAGTTACTAATAAAATGGTGGATAGTACTCTTTATGATCTATGATTGGTAAACTACAGTATGTTGTTCACAACAGACCGGATATAACACACGATGTTTGGATTGTTGCAAGTTTTCTTATAATCCTAAGGAAACACATATGTTTGTAGTCAAGAGAATATTTAGATATATGAAAGGAACTAAAGATTTTGGTTTATTGTACAATAAAGGAGGTACTTTTGATCTGCAAGTCTACACTAATGTAGATTTGGCTAGAAACATTGATGATAGGAAAAGTACTAGTGGAGGAGCATTATTTCTAGGTGAAATATTGGTCACATAGCTAAGCAAGAAGCAGAGTTTCATTTCATAGTCTATTGCTGAGGTAGAATATGTTGATGTTGCCATGAATTGTGCGAACATTGTTTGGATAAAACAACTACTTGAAGGTATGTAAGAGATTATCTCAGATCATATAACAATTTTTTTGTGACAACACAAGTGCTATCAACATATCAAAGAACCCGTTTATGCATTCAAAGACCAAACACATTTCTATCAAGTATCACTACTTGAGAGAACAAGTTCAGGAGAAAAATGTGGTATTGGAATATGTGAATTCAAAGGAACAAGTGGCTAATATCTTTACAAAGCCACTACCGAAGGATGCTTTTGAGTATCTTAGAGGTAAACTAGGGGTTCTTCCCCTATCCAATATTCACTAAGAAGAATGAGGCATGTTGCATCAATTCTATAATTTATTAGAATATCTATTCTTGAATTGATGTTAGTATGACACACTTTAGGTGATTCATGAAGTTGTGTGGACATTTCTGTATGCAATGTACTAAGGTATAATCCACTACTGAAACAAGTTTTTTAGGAGTATGAATTTTTGGCATTGTTGTCAAAGAGTGAGAGAACAAATTGATGACATTTATCCATAAGGGAGATATTGATGAAAGAGGAAGAGAATGAATTGCTACTATTTACACATAAAGGATAATCAAAATGTATGCTACAATATTAGAAGATTTATCCAAGAGGGAGAATAGTTTGAAGATCAGAAACAGAACTATCAAATCAAAGGAAGTAATGATAGAGATTGACAATATTGAGAATTGTCATCATCAATTGCTATAGTAATATTATAGTGTTGTCATCAATGCTAGAGAGGGAGATTGTTAATCAACTGATGGAGATGATGAAGAGCGAGTGATAATAGGTATACATGTTTGTAGAAATGGTTAGATTGTTTGTTATTTTTTCATTGATGTCAAGCAATTGATTACTAATTTTTATTGAGTTACCATATCATAAGAAGGAGAAGTTAAATGGGTGACAAATACAGACTAGACAATGATGAAGTAATGTTGATATAGTTGTTTGCTACTATATATTTGATGTTATCAAATCGGTACACTTGATTGATTAAGTAGGAGATTGCAAAGAGTTAAGTTATGACTAAAAAGAATTACTCTATCGAGCTAGACAGAGTTAGTCAGTATAAAGTTTTGTTAGTCGATTTCAGTTACCAAGCATCGAGAATGAGTTAGGCACCGATCGGTGAATGAAGTTAATTACTGAGTTGCTAAGAAAGTTACCGAGTACAAGATATTAATTGAAAATGATGATTGTAGACACCCAAAATTGACCAGATGTCTTAGTATCATCAAAATCTGCAAATCTCAGCAAAACCTCATCAAAATGCTCAAAATGCTTCAAAATGGATTAAAATAAAATTAAATGGGCATTTATCAATCAAAGTGGATTAAATCAAATTAAATCAATGGATTAATTAATCATGAAATCAGATAATTAAATACAAGCCTAAAAGGATCAATCCAATTATGCAATTGATTTTAATCAATTAATTGTTAAGTTTAAATCAAAAATCAAATTGAACTTATTCCTTACATGGCTAAATTAATTAAATGATTAAATTAATTAAATTCCTAATATCTTTTCAACACAAATACAAGAGCCAATGAGAATTGAGAACACACTTGCACATGGATCACTCCAATTTTGCATCTCAACCTCTCATTTAGCCTTTTGAATCTCATCCATTCATTTTGTCCCACCCTTTGAGGACAACATTTAAATTGTCCCCTCATTTGAAACCATTTGAGAGATCAGACTCAACCAAGGATTAGCCCATGGTCAATTCACTCTACCCCCTACCCTTGGGATTTTACTATAAATATAAGCCATTTTTAAGCATAAAAGTATCCTAGAAAATTCGAATGCATAGCATCATTACTATACACAATTTGATAGAAATTGAGCATTATCTTGAATATTTGAGAGCATTTAGTAGTAAATTGTGAGATTTGAGAGTATATCATGAGCATTTGAATCCATTTTGTATCATTTTTTAGAAGATTGAGAGCTAGATCATGCATTTTATTATAATTTTCTCATTCTAGGAAGGTCACTAGTAGAGATTAAGGCTGAGAGCTCTACTTGCAAAGTCTAGTTAGAGAACCATGGAATGATATGGATGTTAAATGCAATTATTTAGATTAAATTTTTTATTTCTTTCCATAGAATTATAGCTAATTGTCCTAATTTCATGAAGGTGTATTAACTCACACACAAATGGCGCCCACCATGGGGCTTTAGGCCTCGTTTTCATCATTTTTATCAAGTTTTGTGTATTTTTGCTTCACTTTTATGTCTATTTTACAGAAAATAGGTGAAATGACGCGTATGAGTATTCTGATGACGCCTGTGAGTAGTTAAATGATGCGTGCAGAATCTTTGCTATTTCTATCTTATTTTCTATCGCGTATGAGACAAATTGTGACGTGTAAGCTGGTAAAGTGACGCTTGGAAGCTTCAAAGTGCCGCTTGTGAACAATCAACTACCGCGTGTGATATGTTCTGTGTCATAATTTAAACATTCTGTGATGCCTGCAAAGTCTACTTTACCGCATGTGCATTTTTAAATACTGTGTATTAAAGTTGCATTTTCACTTTGAATGTTTTAAATAACGCTTGTTAACAGATAAATGACATGTATTAGCTGCTAAATGCCACTTAGTGATTTTTGTTATATTTTGTTGTTAAATCTTTAAATTATGTTTTCTAACTCTCTGTTTGTGTTTTCCCCGCATATGAGCAAACACAGGAAAGTACAGAAACCAGAATTTTGAGTCACAAAGCCAAGTAAAGAGGTAAGAGCACAAATCAAACATGATAAGCAAATTCATGCTTCCAATATTTTAGAAAATTTAAAGGAAGAAGAACATCTATATGATCACTATATAAAAGTGTTTTTTGCTTACAAGAAGAAATTCCCTACTCTTTAAGTTGATTTCTTGTTTTTTAAGTTCTTTAAGTTGATTCTTGCAAATTTGGATTAAAAAGAACTTAGGAGCATGTCGTCAAATTGATTTTCAAGATTTCTTCACTTTATTGGTTGTGTTGACTAACTTGTTGGAGGAGCCAGAGTGGGAACGATTGCCACTAGGTGAGTAGTAAAAAAGCAAAAATCAATCAAAAATGTGCCTAGCCTTTGCTAGCTTTGAAAATAAGGTACTTATCTTATCAAGCTTACATTGATTAAATTGTGGCATTCATTAAAATCTAGTTTAATAGGAAAACCCCTATTATTGTCCAAGTTGAACAAGCATTAGGCATATGCTCTCCACTTTTCAAAGTGGATCAAAAAGCCAAACGTGTGAGTTCAATTTGGTAGAAAGAAAGGGAAGGAATTAACCAAACATTTCAATTATAAGAACCTCCTTGTCAAGAGGTTGAAAAAGAACAAGTGTGTTTGAAGTGTTTGGAATGAAGGAAGACAATAGGGATATGCTCTTGACTCTTTGAGTGAATCAAATTCCCAAACTTGTTGGACTAAGTTCATTTTCCACTTTCCATGTATGCTAGATTAAAATAGAGCTTTAGAGGGCCTACCTCCCGAGAATTCCTTTACGAAGGCGGTGAGAGGGAATGACCCAAAGTGGGAGACAATCACTTTTTCTGTGATATCATCCAACCCACTATAAATAAATGTACTTTACCTTAATCGGAAAGTGACTAAGTTGTGTGCAATTCATCCTCACTTCCTCGAGTAGTCCTTCGGGATTGTGCAAAATTGTACTTTCATGCATGTGGGAAGCCCGCAAGGGGGTAAAGGAACTTGACATGATTTAGAACGGAGGTGTTATTAAAACTTGGTTAAATAGTAAGCCTACCTTCTAGATCCATTGTTAAAAGCCACATTTGTTTGACTCTAGGTAGATTGCTTAGAAAATTTTCTTGTGCTATACTTGTAAAAATGACTGAGAACATACACTTTTAGTGTTTTTTTAGGGTTATGATGCAAATTTGATGTGTTTTTTGAGTTTTTATTTCATTTTCAAACAAGAATCTTCTCTGACAAATCTGGTCAAAGACATTAAACTTTTAAAACCTAAAAAATTTGAAAATTCAACTTTGATCGGTAAAGTGACGCATATGAGTATTTAAAAGACGCTTACAAACATTTTTGTGACATGTAAGAAACTGAAATGACACCTGTCAGCTATTAAACACTGCATAAGTCACTAAAAAGTACCACCTAGAATTAATTCAATACCACCTATCAACAGGCAAACGCAGCATACTCACTGCAGAGTGCCACATACAGTAAATCCAGTCATCGCGTGCTAACTTTAAAGTGACGCATACACAACAGGAAGTGACGACCAGAAATAAAGAAGGGAAAACAATGGATATTTACCGAGGGTTTGAAAACAAGATGCATGCATTTTTGGATACCCTTTTCGACGTTTTACCTCTGTGTATACTCAACTTGATCAGAATCTGCCATTTTTGGACATTTTACAAAATCATCCAAGGATTGATCATTTTAAGAAAAGATAAAAGCCTAAGATCTTAATCCAATTTATTTTCATGTCGGCTTTTACATGATCTCATTATATCAAGTCTACCCTACAACCCGACGGATCATATCTAAGGCAGGATTGTCATTTTCCAAGTGATAACTTTACTTCTTCAAGACCATTACAAGAACCTATAAAGGAGACGGAGCCAACAATGTCCTTTCCATTTGGCAACATGGACCCCAACCAAAATTAATCATGTTAACAAAGACATTAACAACAATGGAGGAGGAAATGGTGATCCTCACAACCAAGGGTCAAACAACAATAACAATGGAGGAGGAAACCTTGACCCTAACAACCAAGGGTTAAACAACAACAATCTTGGAGGATTAAATGGTGACCCTAACAACCAAGGGTTAAATAATAATAACAATGGGGGAAACATTGACCCTAATGATGAAGAAGAAACTGATGAAAAGGTTAATGAAGCAATGCAAAGTCCCTTCTTCATGAAGCTCATGGAAAAAGTGTTGGAAAAGGATAAAGAAAAATACTTCCTAGACCTAGCACAAACGGGTCTCAAATTTCCCCATGATTATGATGTCAACCAACTTAAGAAAAAAGAAGCTGAGGCTAATCCTATTGATATCATGAATAAACAATTCAAAATTTTCCAAATGCAGTTGGACATGATGAAACAAAGTGGGGTTCCTAAACCCTTTTCTATCGAAGCCTTGTGTCCTTTTCTGTTTGATAAGTCCTTAATCATGGTTCCATTCCCAGCTAATGCTATCTTTCCTAAATATGACAAGTATGAAGGAACAACTAATCCTCAAGATCACTTAAGTGAATTTTACGCATTGAGCCTAGAGTTCATGCATGATACAACTTACCTCATGAGTTTATTTCCTAGAATTTTAGGAGGCATGGCCATGGAGTGGTTTTCAAAGTTACCCTCCGGCATCCAAACCTTTGAAGAGTTGGCCTCCAAATTCATAACTCATTATTCCTACAATATCAAACATGAGGTTACGATGATAAATTTATGTAATACCAAGCAACAAGAGGGAGAAGGATTCCTACTTTTCTTACAATGATGGAGAGCGATATTTGCTAGATACCCTCGAAGTGTCCCTGAAAAAGTGAAGATGGATATCTTTATTAATAGCTTGACTAATGAGATGAATTATTGGTTACGATTACAATTTCCTAGGTCTTTCCAAGACCTAATTGATAATGGGGTAACCACGGAAGAGGTATTGGTCAAAAGTGGAGAATTAAAACTTTATAAGAACAACAACAACAATACCTCCAATAACAACCAAAATAGAAATCCTCCTAACAATAACCAGTTTTGGATGAGGAATGACAATAAAGGAGTGTTAAATGATGGAGTTGTAGAGGCTAACAATTTGAAATCCACCCCTTTTAAGCTTACCAAAGGATTTTCTCAAGCTAACAATGTGACCTAAGAACCCAAGGTACCTTTCAACAACAACAATAACAATAATAACTTTGGGAACAATCAAGGGGCTAACAAACCTAATCCTTTCTTTACACCAACTCCTAAAAGAACATTCACACCTTTGGGTGAACCCCTTGAGAAGTCATTAAGAACCCTCATTGCTAATAATCTTATTGACCTACCTAGAGCTCAACCATATGAACCACAAATCAAAACCTACATGGTGGAGTGAGTCTAGTCATTGTGAGTACCATAGAAACTGAGGACATAAGACAAATGATTGCATGCATTTGAGATATGTAGTGCAAGACCTAATTAAAAATGGTGTGATAAAGGTAGAAGGCCCTCAAAACAACAAAGATCACATGGTCTTTAAGACTCCTTTCTATAAACATGAAAAGGGTGAATCTTCCAATTCAAACAATGGAGGGAACAATGACAACAATTTGAGAAGCAACAACAATGTAAATTTTGCCCATACCTATGACAATACTATTAATGCCCTATCTAAACATGATAGTACTATCAATGTTGTGGTAATCAAAGAGCAACCTATTCAAGAGTATTCTAATGTTGTAACTAGGGGGCAAGCAGCAAAAGTTACCCTACAAGGAAGTGCCCCTAAAACCTTTGGTCTTACTTCAACAACTACTTTGGCTAAACTGACATCTTCTTCAATAAGGCCTTATAGTTTGGTGGATCAATTGCATAAAACTCTAGCACAAATCTCTATTTTGGAGTTGTTAAAATTATCTCCTAATCACAAAGAAATATTGGAAAAATCCCTAGTGGAAACCAATGTTCCTATAACCTTGGAGGAGGATAAGTTTCAAAATATGGTAGTACACCTCATAGCTCCTCATTGCCTTTCATTCTCTGAACAAGATGACATGTCTATTACCCACCCTCAAAATTTACCCTTGCATATAGAAGTGTTAATCCAAAGGCATAGGGTTAAGAGAGTTCTCATTGATGGGGGAGCATGTCTCAATATTTGTACATTAAATCTTGTCAAGTCTTTAGGGATATTTGAATCATCTATTGACCCTAAGAAGAAAATCACCATTAAGGCTTACGATGAGGAAGAAAGATCTTCAAAAGGCATGATTGTTTTACCTATTCAAGTGGGACCTATCAAAAAATATACCATATGTCAAGTTCTCAACATGAAATTAACTTATAATATCCTATTGGGAAGACCTTGGATTCACGAGATGCAAGTGGTACCTTCTACTTATCACCAATGCATAAAATTTCCACATAGAGGGGAGGAGATCGCAATTGGAGGAGATTCAAATCCCTTCCAATATTGCAACACATTGAATCCAAGTCATGAATTATTTATTCCTCACAATAGGGAAGGAGTAATCCCTAATGATACTATTGAAGAACCCAACAAGGAAAGTTTGAACTTAACATCAAATTCTACTTCCATCTCAAACCCTAATCAAACTAACTCAACTACAACAACTAAGGGAAAAGAAAAGATGAGTTATGAGGGTCAAAATTCACATTATAATTCAATTAAGACTTCTACATTGAGGATGGAAACTTCGAAACCTACCAAGGAAGAAAGAGAACAAGCTAAGAAGGATCAATATCAAAAGATGAGTGAATTGATGCACACCTTTGAAAAACAATGTAAAATCAACTCCAAGGGAGTGGGGGAATATTTTGTTTCCCTATTTGATTTACCAACCTATCCTAGGACACATGGGAAGCCCTCAAGTGCTCATCCCCCTCATAAACACAATGCTCATTTTGTAAGAGAGAGTGATAAATCTGCCTTAGAGAAGGAGGATAATGAAGTACTACAATGGCTCTATAAAGAAGAGGACACTTCAAATCATTCTTTGGAAAGGGTACAACACATCAACATTCAAACTGATCAATATGGGAAAGGATATAAAATCATGCAGAAAATGGGATATAAGGAAAGAGGACCCTTAGGAGTTTGAAACAGAGGATTTTTAGAACCTATTGAACCAGCTTTGAGAGCAAAAGAAGAGAAAACCGGAATAGGTTTTCAATATAAAGGAGAAAGTTCAGGTCCAATGCATGATTCCCATAAACATGTGCACATGGTTGGTTCTGAAAGTGAAGATGATTCTAGGGATTATGAGTGGGATTCCTTTTCTGAAGAGTCTTTTCATGACATAGAAGTTGATGTTATTCACACACATGTAACTATTCCCAATGTTACAAGTCAAGAAAATGAACATCAAGGCTCGAATTCTACACAAGTGTCAAGTGAACCTCAAGAATCCAACATAGGACAAGAATCTAGGACTAGTAAATGGGTAGGTGAACCTTGGGTGCCTTTTTGGGGGGTGATTCTAATGTTGTATTTAATCCACATGTATTCTTTCCCATGGAAATCAGCGTGGACTCTAGCGAAGAAGACTTTGATCCAAATTCCATGGAACATCTTAAGGAATCCCATGTCATAGACCTAAGCAATACAATGTACAAACCTTAAAATGAGGTCATGTCTTTAAACCCTTCGAATGACAATTTTCCAAATGAATTATTATCCTTAATGCACCTTGAACTCGTTGATTGGGATTTATCCGAACCAAATGACCTATTATACTTTCCCAATGACCTTGCAATGGCCCAATACATAAATGTGGTTGAGCCATCATTTTCCATCAATGAATACAATCTGGACATGATGATAGAGGTAGGGGTCCAACCTCTCAATCCACAAAATAAAAGAAAAAAAATATTAAACAAATGAAAAGGTCTAGTGGTGAAAACCACCATGTGGCAATGCTAGAACCTAAAAAAGTCAAAATATCGGATGTTTCCAAAGGTGAAAATCCAATTTTTGAACCTAAGGAAGAGATTTTGGATGCCCTACCCAAATATGAAGATGAAAGATCACTCATTCTTATTGAACCAACAGAGAAGGTTAACATTGGCACTGAAGAGGATCCTAAGTTTGTCCATTTAGCAGCATCTTTGAGTCCATCATAAAGGAAGGATTTCATCAAATTCTTTCAAGAAAAGAAAATTAACTTTGTGTGGTCTTATGCTAACATGCAAGGGTTAGATCCAAGCTTCATAATACATCATTTGAATGTGAAACCCATCAAGAATAAATTGAGAAAGATGCACCCTCATGTGGCACTTTTAGTAAAAGCGGAATTGGAAAATCTCCTCAAGGTTGGATTCATAAGAGTAATTGCATATGCAAAATGGATATCCAACATTGTACAGGTCACAAAACATGACAAATCTATTAGAGTTTGCACATATTTTAGAGATCTCAATCTTGCTTTCCCAAAAGATTATTTTCCACTACCTAGCATTGATACAATAGTGGATTTAACAGTGGGTCATTCTATGCTTTTCTTGATGGACGGATTTAGTGGATACAATCAAATTTGAATTGCACCTAAAGACCAAGAGAAGACAACTTTTACATTCCCATGGGGAACCTTTTGTTGGAATGTGATACCCTTCGGTCTCAAAAATGTTGGAGCCACTTACCAAAGAACAATGACTATCATCTTCCACAATATGATGCATACCTTTTTAGAAGACTATGTGGATGATATTCTAGAAAAATCACATGAAAGAAAGGATCACTTACCAATATTAGACAATATTTTCACAAGGCTAGAACAATTCAAAGTGAGACTCGATCCTAAGAAGTGTGCTTTTGGGGTACAATCCGGCAAACTCCTAGGTTACATTGTTTCTGCAAAAGGCATTGAAGTAGATCCCAAGAAAGTACAAGCAATAATGGACATGGAAATTCCTAAGAATAATAGCCAAATGAGGTCTCTTAAAGGAAGACTTCAATCTATAAGGAGGTTCATCTCCCAATTGGTGGAAAAATGTCATTCATTCACAAGATTGCTACATAAGGACACTATTTTTACATGGGATGAAGAGTGTGACAAAGATTTCACATTGTTAAAAACATACTTGGTGAATCCACCCATATTAATGTCACCTATTAAAGGAAAACCTTTGTTACTTTACATCTCAGCAACGAAAAAATCTTTAGGGGTTCTATTGGCACAAGAAGATAATGAAGGAAAAGAAAGAGGCTAAGAGCCATTTATTACTTGAGTAGAACAATGATAAAGTATGAATTGAACTATAGCTTCATGGAAAAGGCTTGCCTAGTTGTGGTGTTTGCCTCTCAAAAGCTTAGACATTACATGTTGATGCATAAAGTGAATTTGATTGCCAAGATTGATCCTATGAAGTATCTACTTAGTAAAACAGCCCTAACAGGAAGAATTGCAAAGTGGGTGATGGTACTTAGTGAGTTTGACATTGAGTACATGGATAGGAAAGCAATCAAGGGACAAGTCATTGCTGATAAGTTGGCAGAACATCCTTTAGAGTCTACACATCCAATTAAAGTGGAATTTCCTGATTTAGAGATTGTTAATGTGGAAGCAAAGACATGGACTCTATATTTCGATGGATCCTATACTCAAAGTGGTTCAGGGGTAGGAATTCTATTGATAACACCTCAAGGTTTCACAATTCCAAAATCTTACAAACTATTGGTCCCTTGCACAAATAATATTCTTGAATATGAAGCTTTAGTCATAGGTCTCAAAATGGATTTGGAATGGAATGTCACGGAATTACAACTTTATGGAGACTCTCAATTAGTCATCAACCAAGTCAATGATGAATACAATACCAAAGTTGAAAAATTGATGCCATATAAAAGGATGGTGGATGATTGGAAAAAATATTTTGCTTTGATTACTTTTGAGAAAATTCTAAGAGACAAAAATAGAACAGCCGATGCAATGGCTACTTTAGCTTCATTACTCCAAATGCCTGATCAAAATGTGAGGTACAAATTCTTGGTGGAAGAGTTGGCAAAACTGGCATTTGACTTACCCGATACCCAAATAATTGCCCTTCTTAATGGACATGACTCACCTTGGTATGGACCAATTTATACTTACCTTAAAAACCAAACCTTACTTTTGGACCAAACCCGAGCCCAAAAATGACATTTCATAAGACAATCAGCTCGTTATACCATCCTATCCGACACATTGTATCATAAGGGTCTTGAAAAAATGCTCCTTAGAAGTCTAGAGGAAGAGGAATCTAGGTTAGCTTTAAGAGATGTTCACGAGGGGATTTGTGGGTCACATTCTAGTGGATTAAATTTAGCAAAGAAAATCCTTCGCATGGGGTTATTTTGGAAAACCTTAGAAAAAGATGCTTGTCAATTTGTGAAAGTGTGCACTAAATGCCAATATCACGATGACATGATCCATGCACCTGCGCAAGAATTACATCCATTTGTTACACCATGGTCATTTTATCAATGGGGTTTCGACTTAATTGGCATTATTTACCCACCATCTTCTAATGGACATAAATATATCCTCACAGTGATAGAATATTTCACTAAGTGGGTGGAGGTCGTTCCTTTGGCAACTGCCATAGGGAAGCAAATTTCCATGTTTATCCTTAACCACATTATTTTTCAATATGGTATCCCTCATGCAATCATTACAGACAATGGAAAATAATTCAAGAACAAAGATGTAGATGAACTTTGTGAAACATTCCATATTATTCACCATTCTTCCTCCATTTACTATCCTCAAGGTAATGGACAAGCCGAAGCTACAAACAAGAATATCCTCAAAATATTGAAGAGATCGATTGATAATTCAGGAAGAGATTGGCATATTTAAATTAACCTAGAATTGTGGGCCTATAGAACTAGCATCCGTACACCAATAGGAGCTACACCATTTTCCTTGGTTTATGGGGCCGAAGTTGTTCTACCCTTAGAAGTTGAAATACCATCCTCAAGAGTGTCACTACATGGATTAATCATGGATGAGGATTATAGGGTTGCCTGACTTCAACAATTGGAATTGTTGAAGGAACATCAAACACAAGCATATGATCATTTGAAAGTTTATCAGAATCAAATTTCAAGAAACTACAACAAGCACATCAAACCAAGATCCTTTCAAGTGGGAGACTTAGTGTTAAGAGAAAACCCTAAAAATCAAGCAGATAGAGAAAAGAAAGGAAAATGGGAAGCAAATTGGCTTGGTCCTTTTGTAATTGTTTCTTCTTTTGAAACGGTAACATACAAACTAGCTGATTGTGAAGGAGATGAGTTGCAAGAACCCATTAATAACATCCATTTAAAAAGGTTTCATACCTAATTATATGAAAGAGAATCAGAGGAAAGAGTGTCAGATGAGAGAATCAGATGAGTTAGCATCTTCTTTGTACATGAGAAAAGTGAAAATCCAAAAAAAAGGAGAAAAGATCAAAATACAAAAAAATCATAAAGATCAAAGAGTCAAAAACATTGGAAAAGCAGAAAAATCAGAAAAAGGAGAAAATTGAGCATGAAGAAATCCAAAACATTGAAAAATAAAAAAATGTTGTCTTGGTGAAAACCTAGCAAATAGGCGCCTTGATGATAAAAAAAAGAAAAAAAAAAAGAAAAAGAAAAACTTGAAAATTTTGAAAAAGAGAAAAGTACCTTGGTGAAAACCTTGCAATAGGCGCCTTGGTAGCAAAAAAAACAAAAAAAAAGGAGAAAAAGAGCAATAATCCCAAAAGGTGAAAACCTGGAAACAGGCGCCTTTTGTCCAGTCTTTCCTAGTTGCATTTGTACATATTGCCTTTCACCATCTCATTTGTCCATATCCTCATTGCATCTATCATTTGTGCATAAGTCATAATAAAGTCTTTCAACTGCATTGTTGCATTCTAGGTTTCACTTGCCCTAAGTTTCACATTGATCACATTTATCACTTGGGGGCAAGTATCATGGGTTTTTGGTACTAAACAGATTCAAAAGTGCACAATCTTGGTCACACGATAGAAGCTGATTTTCATATTCAGAAGAGAGAGATTTTGGAACCTTTGATGGATATCATTATTCAACCCTAAAAATTTTGCTCCTACAACATGATCCTTGAGTTTCATTGACTTATTTTATCAGGATTAAAAATTTACAACACCCTAAATGATCAGAATGTTTGGAATTCTTTTTGAAAATCTTGATACATTGCAAAACACTTGAAATTTTTGATGATTTTCATTGACCTTTTCAAGTCGTGTTCTTTTTAGCTAATCAATGATGTTTCAACTAGATTGGCGATGATGGAGACATGATGTTTTTATTGACTTTTGTGTGACTATTTTGAGGAAGATCCTTTTACTTGTGTAAATTCATCTAAGGACATGGTCTTCAAAGAACCATCAAGGACATTCATATAGGAAGGAGGATTACCCTTTGTTTTTTTATGCAAAAGGATACCTTGGCTATTTAGATCTTCAATATCTTAATACCAAAATCCACTTGCAACATTGAATCCGTTGAAATCGATATTCATACTCCCGTAGTTGGTCATTCAACTAGTGAGGGTTGTACCGAGTTCCTAAGAGAAGTTTCAACTAAGATGAAAGTCATATTCATATTATTATGGTCGTAGTGGCACCAGTAAGGATTGTATCGACTCCGAGTTCCACAATGCTCAATGATGAAAATATATCTCTTTTGCAGTTCTTTCGCAAAAAGCTAGTGACCTTTAGTTGCATTGCATTGCATATTCATGTTAGATTAATTGCATTATTTAAAAGTAAGTTTTCCAAGTGCAAGGAGGTTTATCATTTTTGGGGTTACATCAAAATTTAAATGGTTTCAAATCAATTATATGAGATTATCTTTTGCATGCATTCCTTGCATTAATCATTAATCATCATTTTTACATATTTTGAGTGAAAAACAAAAGAAAAGATACATTAATCATTATTCATTTATCCTTCATCTTTAGCATTGCATTTCATAAACTAAGTTGCATACATCAAAATTCAAAAAGATAGTTGTATTCATTTTATCATTGCACTAAGTATTGCATCCATAACATTGCATTGCATAAACCATACATAAAAGCTTAAAATCAAAATCATATAGAAATAGTTGCATAATCATCATTTGCATCCATCTATCTATGTCATATTCTAAGACATTGCATCCATAGCATAAGAAACAAGTAAGTGCATCATAGGCATCATATAGATATGCATATAAAGAAATCTCACATGATCAAATCAACATCAAAAGGAAAACAATCAAAGACCATCATAGATAAATGTCCATCATCAAATGTCTATAAAAATTAGTATATCAAAGATACATCGACAAAATGATCCATACATCAAGTCCTAATCAAAACTCCATATGATACATCAATGCAATATCTGGATATCAAGCTCATATATATCTCAAGACCCAGCCGAGGCACCTGATCCATCTCCAGCAGCACCTGATCCATCTCCTGACCCATTGGGACCCCTGTCACCTACTCTATCCTGAGTGGAAGGTGGTGCCTGACTCATGCTAGCACTTGTAGGTAACTGAGCCATGGTAGCCAAGAACTGATGTAACGTCATAGTAACCTAATCTAACCATCCAGTAACTACAGTCATCCATGCCTGTAATCCTCGCACATCCTGTACAAAGCTATCAACAATAGGAGGAACTGGAGGTGCCTGAGGTGCCTGAGGGGCCTGAGGGGATAATGGAACCTATGGTATCACCTGTATCTGAGGTGCACCCTGAACCTGTGTTGCACTAACCTGTGGGTCTACCTGAGGGGGTACCTGTCCTTGTCTCTGTGGAGATGTTGGTCCCTGCTGATCCTGACCTTGTAAAGGAACCTGCCTAGATGCCTGCACTTGTCTATGTCTCTATCCTGCCCAAGTTGTAGCTGGAATGGCCTGAATCTATCTCTGCATTGGTACCTGTACCCGCCTTTGTCTAGGCTATCCGAACTCGCCACCTCAAGCTCTCACATGTCCACCCCATATCCAAGGTCCTTTAGCTTGATGTACTCAAGGAGCCCTAGGTACTCTCTACCTCTGGGGTCTCCTGCCACCATCACCACCATCATATACATCTCCATCATCAAAAGATAGCTCATCAACATCAGGAATAGGCTCTTTTGGATCCATGAATCTAGTGAATCTATGCAGAGAAAACCACTCTCGATACTCATTGGACATACCTGCATTGGCTACATGATCCATCATATCACATCTAACATGGCCTATCCATTCAATCTTTGCACATGCAAATCGATAATCAACCTAAGCTCCCCACATGGATCGCTTTGCATGTACTCTAGCATACAATGCCATACTCTGTAGCATATCCTGAACACGACCATACTGGCGGAGAACTCTCCTATAGAAAAATCTCTCTATACAAAGTGGTGATCGACCAATCATCCACCGAGGGGAAAACATATATGGAAGATCATCATCATCCTCTCTCCATCCCTCGCAGCCCAAGTATGGTCTCCATATGACCTGATCAATATCATCGATAGTTTGACGCCAGAACTCAACCTTGCCCAGGTGATGCTGGACAATCATGCCATCATACAGAAATGCGTAGGGATATCCCCGAGCTTGCACTTGTGCCGATATCGGTCTAGTAATCAAGATATGCTCCCAGTTCCATAACTGTAACAATACTGCACCTATAGAAATAGCTGCACTGTGCCTATATACAACCTCGTGTAAATCATGATACAACTACACTAGCACACAAGATCCCCAATATAATCTCTGAGGATGAGTAATCAAGTCCCCTAGAATGCGTCCCCATCCGACTGAAAAGCCACAACCTCTCTTATTTGGTAAGAGAAGTCCTCCAATCACGGCTCCTAGCAAAGTTGGCATAGGAAATGAAGCAAATTGTGTCCATGTAATGCTATCATCACCAATCTTGGCGTCTCTGAACACCCATCTACATGCGCTACCATTGTAGACCTGATCGTAGTAAACCCGCTCTCCACGGGTTGGGATCCTCAATAATATGTATACATCCTCTGGCGTAATGGTCATCTCGCCAAGGGGTAGATGGAAAGTATTATGGTCAGAGTGCCAACACTCTGCCATAGCTATCAATAAACCTCAGTTCAGCTAAAACTGAGGAAGATCCAGAAGGAATCCGAGCCCACATGTCTCGATCATACGTCTCTCTGGAGGGGTCAACTCATCCACTAGATTGAAGACCCAAGCTGCTACATTCCATACATAAAACTTATGGTAATGTGCCTACATTTTGCAAATGAAGTGAATTATATTGGTATCTTTCTATTGGTGGATCATTCTAAGTCAACCAAACATATTAAATCTATATTTGCTCTTTTCGAGCACATCAACCTATTGTTCCTGACCTCTAGATCTTGAGAAGGGATCAATTTGTAATATCTTTTAATCAATCTGATTGACACATCAAACATTCACTGGTATATTTATTCTAATATCCTAAACACTAAGTAACATCAGGGAATCACATCTTTTTAGCTTGGTAGTCAATTTGGTCATCCAAACGATCAACCGAAGACAACTTGTTCTAAAATTAGGTTTTCATCACATATCATGCTACGCGTCATTTCACTATGCAGAAGCATCATTTCATGCTACACATCATTGAAAACATCATACGTATCATTTAAAGTGTCGAAGGCATTGCTTTACAGCATACGCGGCATTTGCAAAGTCTACGCGTCATTCAAACTATGATACGCGTCATTAAAATCTTACATTTGCAAATGAGTTTCCTACGCGTCATTTCAAACATGGGGTTCACATTTTTACCTAAATCCTATGTGGTTTTTGACACCTCATACGCGTCATTTGACTGCATAGACATGGAATTTCCCTATCCTATGCGTCATTTAAAAGTTCCTACACGACATTTTGCTAAATCTACTCTAAAAAGCATAAAAAATGACATTAAATGCTATTAAAAATGAGCAATAAATGCACCAGGAAGGTTCAAATCACTCACCAGAGGTCCATAATCAAGCGGTCTCTAATAACAACATGCCCTCTTGAATCGATGCTCTCAGATAGGGACCACCATTGCTCTCAATCACAGCAAAAACTAGAGCAAAATCTCAATAGTAAAAAGTAAAAATGAATAGTAAATTTGGGTTTTT
Source organism: Thuja plicata (assembly GCA_018584345.1). NCBI lineage: Eukaryota > Viridiplantae > Streptophyta > Pinopsida > Cupressales > Cupressaceae > Thuja > Thuja plicata. The sequence continues at coordinate 3,832,349 of MU223281.1, read as the reverse complement.
CAACCTATTTAAGCTATTTTGACCTAATTTGGAGAGATTTTTACCCCCTGGGACTTAAATCTGCATTTTCTGCACACTAGGGGATCTTGTGATCTTATCATCAGTATTCTTAATGTTTTTAGAAATGAAATCATTTAGATCTACTTTTTCATCAATCATATCATATTGGCATCGGGACATCAAAATGTTTTCATTTCTGAGGGGGGATATATCATCATATCATCAAATCAGGGTATCTATATCAAATCCAAGGCATTAAAAATTCAAAATTTTATCAGTGGGGCATTCTGCATCAAATCAAATAAAAGTTTCAAATCAGAATTATCAATCAAGTTTTTATCATCAAATCAAATCAGAATTATCAATCAGGTTTCAGTTATCAAATCAGGTTTTCAGTATCAAATCAGTGATCAGGACATGCAATTTTCTTTGAATCAATGTGCTTTGCACATCAATTCAAAGAGGGGCATTTGTAGACACCCAAAATTGACCAGGTGTCTTAGTATCATCAAAATCTACAAATCTCAGCAAAACCTCATCAAAATGCACAAAATGCTTCAAAATGGATTAAAATCAAATTAAATGGACACTTATCAATCAAAGTGGATTAAATCAAATAAAATCAATGGATTAATTAATCATGAAATTAGATAATTAAATACAAGCCTAAAAGGATCAATCAAATTATGCAATTGATTTTAATCAATTAATTGTATAGTTTAAATCAAAAATCAAATTGAACCTATTCCTTACATGGCTAAATTAATTAAATTCCTAATATATTTTCAACACAAATAAAAGAGACAATGAGAATTGAGAACACACTTGCACATGGATCACTCCAATTTTGCATCTCAACCTCTCATTTAGCCTTTTGAATCTCATCCACTCATTTTGTCCCACCCTTTGAGGACAACATTTAAATTGTCCCCTCATTTGAAACCATTTGAGAGATCAAACTCAACCAAGGATTAACCCATGAACAATTCACTCTACCCCCTACCCTTTGGATTTTACTATAAATATAAGTCATTTCTAAGCATAAAAGGATCCTAGAAAATTTGAATGCATAGCATCATTACTATACGCAATTTGATAGAAATTGAGCATTATCTTGAATATTTGAGAGAATTTAGTAGTAAGTTGTGAGATTTGAGAGCATATCATGAGCATTTGAATCCATTTTGTATCATCTTTGAGAAGATTAAGAGCTAGATCATGCATTTTATTATCATTTTCTCATTCTAGGAAGGTCACTAGTAGAGATTAAGGCTGGGAGCTCTACTTGCAAAGTCTAGTTAGAGAACCATGGAATGATATGGATGTTAAATCCAATTCTTTAGATTAAATTGTTTATTTCTTTCCATAGAATTGTAGCTAATTGTCTTAATTTCATGAAGGTGTATTAACTCACACACAATGATAAGATCAAATTTAATACAAAGCTACGATGATCTGGATGTTGATAAGAATTAAAAGAAGTTTGTTAGAAGATCTCCAAGTGATAAAATTCAATGAGAAGATCTAAGGCGAAGATTAAGAAGTTAAACCTGATTATTAGATTTCCAAGAAAAAGTTCAAGTTATGAGGTAAAAGTTAAATAGTTTACTGAGCTAAGATTTATGAAGAAGATAATCGAACAAATGAGCACAAATGATGGAAAACCTAAGCAGGGAGATTAAGAGGCCAAAGTTTGTATATATTAAGGATGAGAAATAAACAGAGACTATGATGTTGGTGAGTTGAATTAAGAAGCAGAATAAGCTAAAGAATAGAAGTTACCGAGCAGAACAAAGAAGCAGAAAGAGCATAATCTACAGTCTAAAGTAGAGACAAATGGAGTATGTGATGCCAGTATTCATGTGAGCATAAAGGATTTGACCCAAGCAAAGGTAGTTTCTATATTTACATATCAAATTTTTATTGTTTCTTATTAGCAGTTGTAATAGAGAAAATCTCTTAACCGAGTGGATTTAACAGTCCTATTTGTAAATACTAGACATAAATGACATTCCAAAAAAGTTTTTAAAGTCCTCTAGCAAGGCCACTCCTAACAAGGTGAAGATCTTAATATATCTAAGATAAATCCCTTAATAGGGTCACATCTAGCAAATGTGTTTGTAATCTTTAACAAGATAAGTTCTTAACCGAGCATACTTCATAAGAGTACATTTTTATTGTGGGTCACAATTTCCACTGAGGTTTTTCCCATATTGGGTTTCCTTGTTAAATATGGTTTTAACTAAGTTTGAATGATTGATTTACATATTATAAGATGTATGGTTGTTTAAGTTATTAAGGTATTTGGTGAGTCAGTTATTACTGTATTCAGTTCTACCGAGTGAATCAATGAGCTAAATTTTAAGTAATTAAGTTTGATTGTATGATTCACCCCCCATCTCAGTGGACCAACACCCCTATTTGGATTTTTCAATGATAAAGGACCAAGGCAGATTTTAAAAACTATGACAAAAGATTTATGTACACATGCAACTCTAAGACCTTATTATGGCTATGTACAAATAACGAAATGCAATGGGGTATATACAAGAATGGGGAAATGTAAATGCAATGGAACTAGGCTTGACTTAGGGCAAGTAGCGCCTGTTTACCAGGTTTTCACCACTTGGGTTTATCGCACTTTTTATTTTTCTTTTACTTTTTTTTATACCAAGGCGCGTATTGCTAGGTTTTCACCAAGGCACTTTTTCTCTTTTACAAATTTTTTCCTTTTTTTTAGTGCTTTTAGATTTTTCCTAGGATCAATTTTTTCTATACAACATGATACTCTTTCATCTGACACTCTTTCCTCTTATACTCTTTTATTGGATACTCTATTATATGATTTAGGTATAAAACCTCTTTAGGTGTATGCTATTGATGGGTTCTTGAATCTCATCCCCTTCACAATCAACTAATTTGTATGTTCCCTTTCCATAGGATGATGTGATTACAAAGGGTTCTAACCAATTTTCCTTAAATTTTCCCTTATTTTTCCTTATTTTTCCCTTATTTTTCCTTTCTAATTGATTTCTTAGATTTTCTCTCAGAACAAGATCACCAACTTGAAAGTCTTGAGGTTTGATCTTTCAGTTATACTTTTGATACATTCTCTTTTGGTAAACCTAAAGATGATTATAATCTTAATGTTGATATTCTTCTAGTAACTCTAACTCTGCCAATATAGAAACTCTATACTCCTCATTTGTTAGTATGCCATGTAGTGAGACTCTTAAGGATGGAATTTCCACTTCTAATGGTAAAACTGCTTCAGCTCCATACACTAAAGAAAAAGATGTTTCTCCGGTTGGTGTTCTGATGCCTGTTTTATAAGCCAAAGTACTAGATTTAATTGTATGTGTCAATCCCTACCTGAATCATTAACTATTTTCTTCAAGATCTTAAGAATGTTCTTATTAGATATTCTACTTGTCCATTTCCCTGAGGATAATAGATGGAAGAAAAATGTTGAGTAATATGAAACTTTTCGCATAACTCCTTAACATATTTATTTTTGAATTTCCTCCCATTATATGTGATGAGTGCATGTGGGATACCATATCTTCAAATTATGTGGTTGAAGATGAACATTGAATTTTTTTTCCAGTTATAGTTGCTAAGAGTACAACTTCCACCCATTTTGTAAAGTACTTAGTTGCAGTGATAATGTTTTTGTGTCCATAAGAAGAAGGAGGATATATAATCCCAATTAAATCAAACCCTTATTGATAAAAAGACCAAGGTGTAGTATTGGGATGTAATTCTTGAGATGGTACATGTATCAAGTTTCCGTGATATTGGCATTTTTGACAAATTTTAACAAATTGACATGCATCTTTTTCCATGGTTGGCCAATAATACCCCATCCTAATAAGTTTCTTTGTTAAGGTAAATCCACTTGAGTGTGACCCACAAATCCCCTCCTAAATATCTTGTAAGGCAGTTTTAGATTCCTCACTCTCTAGACATCTAAGTAACGTTTCATCAAGACCTTTGCGATACAACGTGTCGGCAATATGGGTGAAGCGCGAGGCTTTGCGTATAATTTTTCATTTCTCATTTTGGGTTTGGTCTAAGGGTAAGGTGTTATATTTGAGATAGGTATAAATAGGACAATACCAAGTACAGTCATGACCCACAAGTAAGAAAATTATTTGTGAATTAGGATGGTCATATGCGGGTTTTACCAATACCTCCACCAAGAACTCATATCTATTATCATGATCATGTACTTGTAATAGTTAGGCTATTTTCACCATGGCATCAACTTCTTTGTTCTCTGTTCTGGGTATTTGATTGAATGTGATCAAGACAAAATACTTTTTGAAGTCATTAATCATCCTTTTATACGACATGATTTTTTCATCCTTAGTTTGGTATTCATCATTAATTTGATTAATGACCCATTGGGAGTCTCCATAGATTTGCATTTCTATAATCCTCCATTCCAAATAAATTTTGAGTCCTATCACCAAAGCTTCATATTCTACTATATTATTGGTGCATGGAAATAACAATTTGAATGATTTGGGGATTATGCAACCTTGTGGTGTAATAAAGAGTGTAACCACCCTAATTTGGTATGCTCTGATTATAGACCCTATTTTCCCTAAGTGTTATCATACCCCTAATTATGTCAAGACAATTATTCAATTTATTGGCATAATTCATTTAAATCAAATTTAATCTCTTAAGTGATTTAATCACTAAATTACATTAATTGCCTTAGCCAATTAAATCAAATCAATTCAATTCAATCAAAAATATGGCTAAAGTAATTAATAAAAGGAATTAAATAAATCCTAAATTACAACTCCATTTGTAAAAAGGGAAAGTCAAATCTCCAACAAATGGGATTTAAATCACTTGGATCACTTCACATGGATCACCAAAGATTCAATCTCAACCTCTCTTCCACTTTCAATCCTAACCTCTTATTCACCAAATTCTTCTATAAATAGAATGGATTTTAAGCTCAATGGGCCCCTAATTCTTAATTGCTGAAAGAAAACTTATGTTGCTCTTATTTTCATAGATATTCATGCATTTTAGCTCTCATTTTCATTGCATTGTTATAATCTTTCATTTTGGAGCTATTAAAATGAACATTTCTTGAGCATTTAGATTAAAAACATTCAAATCTTCCATTCTAAGTTGTATATGTCACTGATTAATGCATACTCTGAGGGAAATTATAGCATTCTTCACACTCTTCTTATATAGGAAGTAATAGGTCAATTTTAGTGATTGATTTGCTTGTTAACTCTTGTTTTTCACTAATATAATGACTTATTGAAGTGTTGTGTTGCAGACAACAGGTACAAAAAATAACACACACATTTTTGGCACCCACTGTGGGGCAGAATCTTAGATTTTACCTCACTTTATATTCATTTTTGACTAATTTGTCTTCTCTATTTTTAGGTACAGAGTCGCCTTTAGTCACCAAGGCTCGCATCCAGGAAATTGGATCACATCAAAGAAATTGGATCGAATCCTAGATTTTAGACATCGCATCTCAAGAATCCCAAGTTGTTTTCAGTAAAGGATCGCATCTGGTATATCTTCTATTGCATTTTGTGTAAATGATCGCATTTGGGAAATTGGGTCGCATCCAAGGTTTCTAGGATCATTTTTGGAAAAGGCAATCGTATCTTGTTATTTGACTTGAAATTTAAATTGTCTAACCACTAATATTATGATCTTGTTTGCTTCTGTCTTTTTAGCATCCTAATTTTTAATTGCAGATTGTTGTCAAGAGCCTTTTTTCTCAAAAAGGTAGAAAGGAAATTGCTAACTTGTGGTTTCCAGGTGTTTGAATCGATTAACTTGTTTTTACTTGTTCAAATTTTTAATACTAAAGACATTTTCTTATCATTTACTAAATCAATCAGAGGATTGTGCTCTTTTCCTTTAAGGAAAATCATAAACTCAAAATTTGGTTTAGGACTTGAGAAGAATTTGGGGATAAATGAACAAGGCAAACCTCTCATTGTTTAAATTTATTTTGGAAAGTAATTGAACAAACACAAATCATTTAATCTTGTGTTATAATTGAACAAGCTTAATTGTATAATTCCTTTTGGAGAGAAATTGAACAACACAAAGCACTAAAAATTATGGGAAAAAGAACACTCATTGTCTAAATTTGTAGATAGTAATTGAACAAGCAAAGCATTTAATCTTGGGGAAATTGAACAAACAAACTTTTCTTTACAAGTACTTTGTTTTTTCATAAGTTAGGAAATTTTAAATCAAACTTAAGCTTATTTCTTGATCTCACTAGAGGTTTTTCTCTTCCTTCCAAGTGGAGGAATCAAAAACTCATCATGGGAGATTGAGTTTTGAGTGAAGTAGTTTGAGGAAAAGAACGTGATTGAAGTGTTTGTGGGAGAAAATGGCATGGAATAGGAGAGTATGCTCTTCTTCTTTTGAAGAATCAGAAATCTAGAACTCCTAAGCTCGCCAATCCTTTGTATGCTTTCAAAAACATTAGAGGGCCTTCTGGTTGAGGAAAAAATCTCCTGGGATGACCCAAGTGAGGACAGGTTTACGCCAACCCTTCCAAATCACTATAAATAATTGCTTACTTGTAGGCTAAAGCCTTGGAAGATGTAATAAATTTTGTTCTTGGAATTTTGACATCATTCATTGAACATGCTTGGGTGTGTGTAGAGTGGAGCCGCTTGAATCTTGCTTGCGAGACTACACACATTTGAGTACTCATAAGGTTATACACCTCAATTTTTTCTTATGTAATTCTATGGGAGATAATTGTGAATGGATGCCCCATCATAATAAACACTTGTAGTCAAACTACCCGGTTCACCTCCAAAAGGGTGATAATCTTTGTGCAACGCAAATAGTAATTGCCCCAAGATACTCATCTTTTCGTGCCCTCACTTGCATTTGGAGTCAGCTAATATGGAATCATAACAAGAGACATTGTGTGCTTGGTGATGGTCATATTCAGATTAGCATTTGAGTGTGTACCTGGGTCTACGAGCAAATATTTTCATCCTATGCTTAGAAACTAGGGATTAAGGATGTTTTTGTTCACCCCTAACAATGCAACATTGCTTCATGTGCTTAAAAATGCATTAAAAAGATAAATCCTTCAAATAAGAAACAAATTTTAATCCTTAGACTATGTTGGTGATATTTCTTATTTGGCGGTTCTCCTAGTTCCTTGTCCTTTTTCTAGTTCTGGCCTATCCATTTCAGTCCCTTCTTGTTCAGTCTGGCTTCAACTCTGCAAATTTTTAGGTTTTTATACCTATACATTGCCCAAATTGTCAAAACCCTGGAAAACCCTAGCAATCAAGTGTTAAACGATATATCTTGAAACCCTAGGCCATGTCTTCTATTTCATCGTTACCTTTTTCAAGTCACTAAAGACATGTGCTTTAAGTCAGGTCACTTAATCACTTTACCAAAATTGAATATGCTAAATCATTCCCCGACTTTGCTTTTACCTTGTGTCGCGTAGTCTGGATAAAAAATGGAATATTCTCTCAATGTATCGAGACTTAGCGATTTCCTTATAGTCGGGTTATCGCTTGATATCATGTTATGAGCTTTAAAAGGAATGGGACCCGCCTCAGTCGGGTGATCGTGAGAAGAATTGGCGAGTCAAAGAAATGTCTCCCGACCTTGCGCCTACTTCATGTCGCATGGTCGCTGGATCAGCTCAGTCAAACAGTTAAGTTCTTTCTTCAGTCGCGTGGTCGGATGATAAAAAGG
>MU223281.1:3776615-3808035 GCA_018584345.1 Thuja plicata | reverse complement strand
ATTTGATCAAGGAAATTGATATAATTGATATTGTTGATATTTGAAAATATTGATTCAGGGATTCGATAAATTGATAAAATAATAAAATGGGGCCCAAAGTCTAGGCGACTATTTTAGGGTGCATACAAGTATGATCTTTCTACACAGGTGTAATTAAGCTCATACTTGACCAATGTTCTACTAATATAGTAGATTGTTTTTTCTTTTCCTTTTTCCTCCTCTTATGCTAGCAAGGCCCCTAATGATTTTTCTATTGGTGATATACATAGGATCAAAGGTTTCCCTGTTATTGGATCCATTAGAACTAGAGGATTTTCCAAATATTTATTTAAAAGAGAAAAGACCTCTTCACACTTACTATCCCATTGAAATAAGATATCCTTATGTAGCAATTGAGTAGAGGAATGACACTTTTTTGCCACTTGGGTATGTGCAGGATCATCGTATGCTAAAAAATAGCGATGTGAAAAATGATATTTTCACTCGTCCAAAAGCGCACCCAAAAGTTTGTTGACTTTCTAGTAGGCCTGGTTGTTAGTACACGTGGCCAAGCCAAAAGCAAAAGAAAAAACATTATCAGATATCGAATTTTCATCAGTAAAACATATTTGTAGCCCACGACTGCGTTCAACCTTTTCATTGTGAAAATGTAGAACATAGCCAAACAATTTCGTATATGCAAAAAGAATCATATATCCGATTTTCTATAGTGAACAATTTGCCTCCAAATTGAATAGGTAAGTTAAATTTCTAAGTTTTTATTGTTGTTTTTTGTTTTTGAATTGAAATTTGTAGTTTTTTTTTAATAAAAACTAGGGTTGAAATGATATTCTTTATTGTTTTTTAAAATTGATTATAATTGTCTATTTTGGTTTTCTTTTTAATCAGACATGGATTCAAACCAATCAAAAAACCCTCCCAGTGAGTCTGCAAACAATCCCCCACCTTCAGAAGACCAACAGTCTCAAACCCTCGACCATTAGAGGATCTCATAGGAGACAATCTAAATCAGCTTAGAGGATATGAAACCACATATAACAATATCCCCACACTACACCCCATGTTTTCCACATTGAACTCCATTATTGAAAGCATGGAGAAACTCACAAAGCAACATAATGTTGCACTTCTTTGGCGCGATTCCATGTATGCCCAGTTTGACAATGGGCTTGACTATGATCAAGTTATGGACCTAAATATAACAAAACTTGACATATGTAACATTTTTGTGGATCCCAAAACCGGTTTAAAAGTGGACCCTAAAAAGACCAAGTTGTTGGTAGTGCACCAGTATCCCTTGTGACATTTGTGACATGGTTTAATAGCCTCATGTGGATTCTATAAGTCTAGTGGTTGTATCAGCCATTGGCAAGTCAATCTTTTGGTACAATGACAACCCTAACTTGTAACAAGTGGTATTAGAGCTTGGTCATAGGTTTGAATCACACAGGCCACGATGAGTGATGCTGGGAGGGGGATTGTTGGCAGTGCACTGGCATCCCTTGCGGGATTCGTGACATGGTTTAACAACCTCTTGTGGATTCTATAAGTCTATTGGTTGTATCGGGCATTGACAGGTTGATCTTTTGGTGCAACGACAACCCTACCTTGTAATACAAGTTGTCAAATAAATGGTGCACAAATGATGCAATACATGACAACTTTTGGGACCGCTAGTGCATGGTTTTTGATCGACCACCCCACAACAATTTGGATGTCCCATTCTATTTCATAAGAAAATTGTATGTTGAATTTGTACTCGGTCACAAGGTAAATTATTGGAGCATGAGACCAAACCAGGGTGTAGGCTTAGGCGCTCCTCAAGATAGGTCATGGGCACAATGGGTTAAATCCTGAACATATGTCCCCCTCCTGAGATTTCACCACCTCCTACAGTGTAGCATCCTAATATTATTGTTGACGCCAGCTCACAGACTATTCGAGCCATTCACACCTTGAGTGATCTACTGGTTAGGTAGAGTGCGACATTGTTGCCTCCTCATGTTGATGGTTTTGGCCCTTCCACATCCTCCATGAGCTCACATGTTTATGTGCCCAATACTTGTATTATGTGCAAGAATATGTGCTTGGGTCCCCTGAATGATAGTGATGCATATAACTATGTCTTTGAGGTGGATGATACTACACAGCACACTACAGGCATTGAAGCACCCCATGGAGATGTGCAACAGGGGCATACAAAGCCATGGACTCCTACTATTACGATAAGAGTAAACATTTAACTTGTTACATTGTATTTCATTTTAAACATTCATATTTTTAATAGAATTTTCTTATAATGATTGCCCACTTATGTTTTTTATGTGTTCCATTTATGTTCAGTTGATGACAGAGGAGGAGATGGCATAGGTGGAGGGGTCCACACTTTCGGCCATTTCATTTGGCCTTGACACTTCCACGGTACATATGTTTTAATGTAATCATTGGTTTCCTTTTATTATAATAGTATATACACATGTTTTTCTAATTTTTATGATCTTATTACATACTGATGCAGGTTTCACCAATTGCCACTGCGGGCAATGTGAGGGAGTTCAAGTGTCTGGCGTTGACAAGGGGAAGGTAATTAAGTATTTTAGATTGTTTATGCATACATGTATACTTGTCACTTGTGCGTACTAATTTTTAATTTACATGGTTTATTTGACAAAGGGTGGTGTCTGATGATGTCGTGAGACGGGTTCGCCATGGTAGAGTCACAGACATCTCAATTCGCAGTGATAGCCCCACGATACATATATTTCTAAATTTATTTGTGTGTATTCTACTATTAAGTATATATAATATGATCAATTTATGATTATATGAAGTATCTGTTTGACGTTTTTAGGTCACCCCTAGTTTGAGGGAGGTACAACGCCAAGGGTTTGTATCGTTGATGACCCAACCGACATTTCCTAAAGAAAGTTCAACACAGGTAAGTTATAATGTTAATTCAGTTATTTTTAAACATATATTTGCTACTAAGGATTTAACATTAAAAATATAAGTCGTAGATCAATCTCATGTTCGCAAACATATATAGGTCAGAGTTGACATTGGTAGCATTGTCCCTTCGCTACCAAGGACATATATTAGGTCTCCTGACCACATGAGGAGACAAAGAGGTGAGGTACATGAGAGTTCAATTTTTTATAAAGATTATTTATTATTGTTGACTATGATTTTGAATTATTATTTATTATTTGTAGAAACCATATAAATTAAGTAATCTAACTTGGGGTTTCACTTTTGTGTTTGAATGCAGGATCCTTCAGAGCCAAAGAGTACTTCGAAGAGACTTCACTTTGATGATCCACCAGTAGAATAGGATGTCCTAGAAATATTTGTAGTTGAACTTCTTATTTTGAGATACCATATGGCACATTTTGAGATGGTGTATGCCAAATTGTATCTAGATATGTTGATTTTGTAAAATTTTTGAGATAGCATGTGACACATTTTGTACAAAACTATTTCATATATATATATACATATCTACATGTTCATTTCTGATTATTTTATCTTTGTCATGTGTTCTATGTATGTATCATTTCCATATTATATCTTTGGCATGTGTTGTATGTATGTATTATTTCCATATTATGTCTTTGTCATGCATTGTATTTATGTATGTATGTTCATTTTCATATTATATCATTTCCATGCATTGTATATATGTATTATTTTCATACTACATCTTTTGCACGCATTGTATGTATGTTCTTTTCCATATTATATCTTTGTCATGTGTTGTCATGTGTAATAGACCTAATCTTTTCCAAAGAAACTACCTTGAAAATATTTTGTCGAACCAAAGTAATAGGCATAATCTACAATTAAAATTATGGTGTTATGTGTTATGCTTTGTGGATGTTTGAATTGTTTTACTTATATTGCATCGTTACACTTACATGTTTAATTGCATGGAATTTATTTAAAAGCATTATCCGATTATTGGTTGAATTGGTTCATTACTTATTTACACTTATTCACCCCCTCTCCCTCCACCCAGTGCCTCTATATACTAATAATTGGTATCAGAGCCTAGTTTCATTGAAGAAGCGTAACAGCTTGGGAGAGGTCCTTAAGGAATACATGTAGTTTTATAGAAAGAAACTTGCAGAGGCTGAAGATGTGATTGAGAAACTCAAGGAGTAGTTGAATATTTCTAGGGCTAAGAGACAAGAGATGGTTGAACAATTGAGTGAGAGTTAGTAAATTTGTCACAATGCATTCTATGAGCTAAGAAGAGCACTTATGAGTGATTCTAAGGTGATTATAAGTAATTGATGATTTGAAGTTGTGATTTTGTGCTAGAATTTCAAGAAGTGTTAGAAGAACCCATATCGACCAATGAAGCGATATTTATTTGTTACAAAGTTTGTTTTCTATTTTTTGTGAATCAAATCATCATGCCCACTCCTATATTGGTTAAAGTTACTAATGATCAGAGAAAATATTCAAATTGCATCTATTGAAGGTCTAGATATGGCTCTCCAAAAATCGCTGCCCAATTTGGCTTAGTGCACCTTGGGAACACTTCGGTCTGACTTGCGTCGGAAAGTTCTTGATGCTTCATAATTAAAAAAAATGTCTCCCCTATATTTTACAAGACCAACTGGAGCTGATGGAGCTAACGGTTTGGTCCCACAATGAACGGTTTGAAAGATGCGCCATTGAGCAACTTTCAACTGGGCAATAATGCAAATTTTTACACCAACCGAGATTGGGTCACCAAATGGAATCTGAGTGGAATCTCCTAGAACTGAGCTATGTGCTTGTAGGCCTTCCTAAGATGGTCCTTTTTCACTTCACATATCTCTGATATCTCTCACGAGGTCTGAAATATGGCTCTCCAAAAATTGCTGCCTAATTTGGCTTAGTGCACCTTGGGAACACTTTGGTCCAACTTGTGCTAGAATGTTCTTGATGATTTGCAAGAAAAAAAATGTCCCCCCTAGTGTTTACCCAGCCAAGTGGAGCTAATGGAGTTGACGGTTTGGTCCCACGATGAACAGTTTGAAAGATACACCATTAAGCAACTTTCAACTAAGCAACAATGCAAATTTTTGCACCAACCAAGATTGGGTCTCCAAATGGAATCTGAGTGGAATATCCTAGATTTGAGATACATTATTGTAGGACTTCCCAAGATGGTCCTTTTTCACTTCACAAATCTCTGATATCTCTCACGAGGTCTGAGATATGGCTCTCCAAAAATCATTGCCCAATTTGGCTTCGTGCACCTTGGGAACACTTCGGTCTAACTTGCTCCTGAATGTTCTTGATGCTTCACAAGAAAAAATGGGTCTCCCCTAATATTTACCCAGCCAACTGGATCTAATGGAGCTGACAGTTTGTCCCCACGATGAACGGTTTGAAAGATGCACCATTGAGCAATTTTTAACTGAGCAACAGTGTAACTTTTTGTACCAACCAAGATCGGGTCACCAAATGGAATTCAAGTGGAATCTCCTAGAACTAAGATACATGCTTGTAGGCCTTCCCAAGATATTCCTTGTGCACTTCATGGATCTCTGATATCTCTCATGAGGTCTGAGATATGGCTCTCCAAAAATCGCTGCCTAATTTGGCTTAGTGCACCTTGGGAACACTTCGTTCTGACTTGCGCCGAAATGTTCTTGATGCTTTGCAAGAGAAAAAAGGTCTCCCCTATAATTTGCATGGGAAACTAGAGTTGATGGAGCTGATAGTTTGGTCCCACGATGAACAGTTTGAAAGATGCACCATTGAGCAACTTTCAACTGAGCAACAATGCAACTTTTTGCACTAACCGAGATCAAGTCACCAAATGGAATCCGAGTGGAATCTCTCATAATTGAGATATGCACTTATAGGAATTTCCAAGATGGTCCTTTTTCACTTCATGGATCTCTAATATCTCTCAGGAGGTTCGAGATATGGCTCTCCAAAAATCATTGCCCAATTTGGCTTAGTGCACCTTGGGAACACTTCGGTCTGACTTGTGTCGGAATGTTCTTGATGCTTCAAAAGAAAAAAAAGGTATCCCCTAGCATTTACCTGGCCAACTAGAGCTGATGGAGCTAATGGTTTGTGCCCACGATGAACAGTTTGAAAGATGCACCATTGAGCAACTTTCAACTGAGCAACAATACAACTTTTTGCACCAACCAAGATTAGGTCGCCAAATGGAATCCAAGTGGAATCTACCAAAACTAAAATATGTGTTTGTAGGCCTTCCAAATATGGTCCTTGTGCACTTCAAGTATCTTTGATATCTCTCATGAGGTCCAAGATATGGATCTTCAAAAATTGCTGCCCAATTTAGCTTAGTGCATCTTGGGAACACTTCGGCCTAACTTGCACCAGAACATTCTTGATGCTTCACAAGTGAAAAAAGGTCACACATAGAATTTAACCATCCAACTGGAGCTGATGGAGCTAACATTTTTATCCCATGATGAACGGTTTGAAAGATGCACCATTAAGCAACTTTCAACTGAGCAACAATGTAACTTTTTGCACCAACCAAGATCGGGTTGCCAAATGGAATCTGAGAGGAATATCCTAGAACTAAGATACATGCTTGTAGGCCTTCCCAAGATGGTTCTTTTTTCCCTTCATGGATCTCTTATATCTCTCACAAGGTCCGAGATATGGATCCCCAAAAATCACTGCCCAATTTGGCTTAGTGCACCTTGGGAACACTTCGGTTTGATATGCGCCAGAACGTTCTTGATGCTACGTGAGTGAAGAAATGTCTCCCCTAGTGTTTACCAATCCAAATAGATCCAATGGAGCTAATGTTTTGGTCCCAGAATGAATGGTTCTTGATTCTCTCGAATTGTTAGTGGTTTGTGACTAGTAGAGAAGCATAGACTAGATGCTCGATTCCCCATAACTTTTGATGGGTATTTTTTCAAGACCCAAAAATGAAGAAATGATGTTCTCTAATTATCCCCAAGGTGTCCCAAGTGTTATATTGGTGTATTTCAAGTTTTGAAGGGTACTTCCTTCATTAAGTGCCCCAATTAGCCCTTCCAAGCCAAAGTGAGGGTTCCTAAGTTAAAGGAGTTGTCCAAGGTTTAAAGACTTGTCCTTTTGGGAAAAGTGATGCCCCAAATATTACTCTTTGATAATACAATTAATTTCCAAGGACCTTTGGGAGATTTGGAAGTAAAACTAGAAAAGGTGTTCTATATGGATGATTTTTTCCTATAATTCTGCGAGTTTTTGTAATTGTACCCTAATAGGAAGGGTTGGGCTATTGGATCATTTTCCCTAAGATCCAAATTGAAAATATGTATGATGTTTTCACTCCATCTATTCAGTAAGACAATTTTTCATATCTTTGGCACAATTGCCCTCTAGGGTCACTAGGTTTCAAATTAATGAATCATTTAAGTAGATTTATTAATGCAAGGAATTGACATAATGAAACCTGACTAGTTCATATGGATTCTATTATGGTTTTATGTTTGACTCTGTAGCCCATGACAAAGGTACTCGTTTATGTGGTTTTGGAATACTTGCAAAGACAAAATCTCAGATTCAAATCATGTTCCCTCGTATGTCATTAGGAGTTAATTATTTATTAATTTATTATCTGTGAGATTCAAAACTAAATAGGATTATGCATTGTAATTGAAGAAATACGAAGGAAGTGGATAAAAAATTTATTAAAGACATCTTATATAACACATTCAATAAAGCCTTAAGAATTTTTTGTCAAATATTTGCATTCTTGCATGTATTTCATCATTATAAAAGTTTGAGTGTACACACCACCTTTCGTACAAATGCATTATATATCATT
Organism: Thuja plicata; assembly: GCA_018584345.1. Classification (NCBI taxonomy): domain Eukaryota; kingdom Viridiplantae; phylum Streptophyta; class Pinopsida; order Cupressales; family Cupressaceae; genus Thuja; species Thuja plicata. The sequence continues at coordinate 3,800,234 of MU223281.1, read as the reverse complement.
GATAGAACATATTATTAATAAATATATCAATGTTATCAAAAGTACGAGATATAGAATTACTCAAAATCTTAGATACACAACTATATATAAAAATTTTAAGTGTCATTTCCGCTCCTAAAGTGTATAAGTTTAACACATGGTACTCGATGACATCTACATTCCAATCCCTGCATTTGGAAGGCACAAGAAAAAAATAAGTTTATAGGTTGAAAAAAATATTAAATGAATGTTTAACGTCATAAAAGATGGGCTAATCAAATGCACAACTCAATCTTCTATATCTATCATGATTGTATCCACTGCACTTACAATCCACATACAAAACTAAGTTTATTGGCTCAAACAAATAAAGCAGAAAACTACAGTGAATGTATTGAATGTAACCATAATGATCATCGAAAACCTTGCAGTGAGTTGCACTTACCCGCTGAAGTGTGCCTGAAGGGTCATCTATCTACTTGAGGGTATTCAATATTGCTTCATGATCAACAGTACTAATAGTCTAAACTTCCTTTATTTTTGGTTTTCCTTGATGTTTCAACAACTTAACATTGGCTTCTATAACAAGGTGTGAGTACATGAGAATGGTTTTGTGCTTCTCGTAGTCTTCAAACGTAGGAATACCATTATTTCTAATCATGTATGTGTGCAACCATGATCCCACAACAACATGTGATCTTTTTGGATATGTGAATATATCATCATCTATTGTCGGTTGTGCAAGTTTATGCTTTCCTCGTACACAACATGCTAACCAGTAATCCAATCTCTCATCATTCCCCTATGGTGAAACCAATGCAAAAACATGTCTTGGTTGTAGAAGATCTGAAAGATGGTCGTAGTCAAGTGAACAATCCATGTCATCATTTATTGCAGAGACTATGACAAATAAAGGAGTTAGATAATGTGGAACCCACGTATCGACCCACTCACTTGACTCACATTGATCCAAATCACATTGAAACCACCTTGGACAAAAACAAGCCAACTCTCACGTCCAAATGGTCCATGTACTAGCGTCTGAGCTTCGAAATGAATGCATTTTTGAAGAATCTTTCACAATTTGACAATCCAACCTATCTCCAATTGTTCCCAACTCAACCAAACAAAATAATCTGTGCACCGCTAAATCAAGAGTCCCCCCTATGACAATGTTGAAGTACAATCAATAATAGAATGAGCATCAAAGAGTTTTGCACCTGAAATCCTCAATTGCTCCTTAACTAGAGCTCTCTCTACACATGCACCTGCTTCATCATGCTCCCATTTTCCATGACCGGCCTAAAAAAAATTTAAATATGAGGTACACCTCTCTCCACATGTATTCTACATAACCAATAAAACATACGAGCATTTTTTAATTGACCCATGCAATTATCTGACGAAATGAGATGTCTATCCATAGAAATATCATTTTCCCGCACACGCTCAAAATATTCTCAAAGAAATGTTGGACATACTCATGAGAGTGAGATCTTTCATCGCTCATATAAAAATGGTATTCTTTGATTATCTTCCGGTCATCTTTTGTACTATCAGGGAAATGTCTATATGTTATGTGCACAAAAATAGCAACTTGAATAGAATTGTAATATTGAGCTTGCAACTCATTTTGGAGCTGCAATATATAGTTATCTGCAAAGTCAACGACCGATATAATAGTGCCAATCAGGAAAGTGTCCTTACAAATCCTGAATTGTTGATCCAACCACTAAGACCTGTGACTATGCCTTGCATACTTGTAAATAAGATTCTTCCTGAAATCTGAAATAAAATCAGCTACATTGCATTCTTTTGTAACCAACTCACATCTAGATCCTTCACCTCCACTTTTCAATATATATTTAACAGTTTCATATACCTCTTTTTTTGGACAATTGCCTTTACAAAATCATGTTCGCAACCCTCATGAAAACATGAAACAAATTTCACTAGCCCACCACACTCTGAGAACTTATCATTTAAGCAATCTTGTCTATAAAATAAACATCCATCATATCTAGGACATAAAAAATGATCTAGCAGGTCTCTTGATGATTTTCGAAGAGCACTTGCACCACACTCCTCCAATATTTCACTAGTATGCAAAGTAAAATGAATGGATCATAACAATTCATGGCGCATCGAAAACTCCGCATGATATTTGCAACAACAAGTATTTTGAATCTTAAGAGGCACACAAAAAAAGGCTTGAATGCTTCAAAAGATCTTTGTCATATTTGCAATTTTGGATGTGTCTCACAAAATGTTTTGAACAACATTGTTTGACTCACCTCCAAATAATGTTTTGGATGTAGGGTGTGGTCTCGAATGCCAATTCTCAACTTCAAGACATCCTTCACATTTGGTGACACTCTTGAGTTAGATTACCAAAATAGTTGAATTTGATCCTTCACACCATCGGTAAGCTTCTTATCACAATGTGGAAGTCTCCCACCATAAGCCCATGTATCATTTTGAAGAGGATCATCAAGTCTTTCTCTTCTTGCAAGTACTCTATCCAAATTTTTATGATTTAGGTTCAAGTCAACACAAGTTTATCTCATCAAACAAGCCTTTTTCAAATGATGACTTACTAAGGAGGTTGTAATAACCCTCCTAGTGGCTCTCTTGTCTTTTTCCTTGGTAGTCTTCTCAATGAAATTGAGAGGACTAAAAGATTTCTCACAATAATAGCATTCCCCTCCTTTTTCTTGTTCACACTAATCTTCAATTTGACTAGAATAGGTCTCATCTTCTACATCTTTAACAACTGCACAAACATTTGACATTGTTCAACCAATGTCTTTGATAATCGTTAAAGGATCAGAAGTTGTCATTAGTATACAAGGAAATAGTTTTGGACCGTTGGTCACAGTGTACATTGACAGAGAGTTTACAGTGTAACCTAAGGAAAATAGTTCATAGTGTAAACCGAGCACAGTAGATCATAGAGTAAACTGAGCACAGAATGTCTACAGAGTAAACCAAGCAGAATGATTACAGAGACATTATCGAGCACCAGTCTACTGAGAGACAATTTTATTCCTGAGAAAAGTGGATCTTATCTAGACGTCAGCTAAAGCACTTTAGTCTTTAAAATAGCTTTATGCTTAGTTGGAAACCCTTTTTTTTTGGATCAAGAACAATGACAATTGTGGATTTAATTAGTTTAACCAGTTGTATACTTGCAAACTAGAAGATCAAGGTCAAGTTGTAAACCTTTGATCATTAGAGTTATCAAGAAAAGCGTGAAACCTTAGGTCATAATCTTGTATAAATAGATGTAGTAATCAATCAAGAAGATGATGATTGTAGTCACAAAGGACATCTATGGATCAGATGGAGGTTTTGATGCACAAGAATAGATAAAGCAGAATTCAGTTATGAAGAACTAGATTCAAGGCTACTAAGAAGAACAGAGGTATTATCAATCACAATAGGTGATACATATATTTTGTGAACTTAATGGATTTGTAATCAGAAATTCAAGATTGCAAGCTATCATGTCATAAGTATTTTTGTCTACTCTCTAACAATTGTAGCAAATAGAATAAATCCTTCAAGAAGGTGGACTTAATAGTCTTATTGTAAATCTCTTAACCGAGTGCAAACATACATTTTGTTGCTAAAATCTCTTAACCGAGTAGACCTAACAAGTCTAACATGTTACTCCTAACAGGGTAAGATCATCATAAGTGATCACAACTTGTAGCCTTAACTGACACCTTCCATTTTGCAGATATTAAAGCTTTGTGGGTTTCATCCCCGCCGCAGTTTTTACCTTCTAACAGGGGTTTTCTGCGTTAACAATTCTTCTGTCATGTGTAAATTAATTTCATGAATGTTTCTATGTTTATTTACATTAACTTACATTTATGTTATGATATTACATGCATGAAGTAGAAAAGCTACAATGGTCAGTCATGCAAGTAAAGATTACTAAGGTTTAATTGGTAAAAGTATTTAAGGGTACTGATTCACCCCTCCCCTCTCAGTACACACCCTTCCATTATTCCAACAATTGGTATTAGAGCTAGATCTCTTACTTGGAAAAGTTTAATCACTTGAGAGAAAAGATCATACAATGGAAAGGTATAAGGTTGACAAAAATATTGAGAATTATAAGTTGCAGATACAAATTTTCTTTGAGAAATACAAAGAAGCAAGAATCAAAATGAAAGAGTGATTGGATGAAAGAAAAGTCATGGCATCTCACTACAATGAAACTGACTATCCCGAAGAAGAGATACCTGATTTATTTGATTCATCTGGATCTGGATCTAGTAATACATCTGACACATATGAAGGAAGTATTACAAATCTAAATGAAATCAATCAACATCTGACTAAACAAGTGAAGGTACTGCAGATCGGTCAAGAGACACAGATGGTAAGAATTATTGTTATGAATAATGCAAGACAAGATGAACAAGAAAGAACTTTATCTATTGATGAAAGGAGGAAGATTACTGAAAAGTTGCAAGAGAAAGAATGTGAGATATAAAGACTTACTAAACATCACATTGAGATCACCAATCAAATAGTTCTTATGGTTCATGAGGCCAACTGAGTGAACATAGAACTTAATGGAAAATTGGAAGCTATTGATGAACTAAAAGAAGAAAATGAGAAACTGAAGCATGAAGCAAAGATTCAGCAAAATCATAATGATAAGATCAAGAAAGCTTAAGACAGTACAAAAAGAATGGATGAATTTATGAATGGACAAAGAAGACTCAACAACAATACCGGTTTAGGGTATACTGAGCATGGAGAATCATCATACCGAGCTTATTAAAGGGATGTCTACACAACTCCAAGACCAGAGAAGCGTTCATGTAATCATTGTGGAAAACCAGACCACACATCAAATGTTTGCAAGAGAAAGGTAAAAGGTATTCCTAAATATACTTCTACATTCATAGGTAATTGTTATAACTATAACAAGCATGGACACAAAGCAGATGAATGCAGATCTAAGGTGAAAAAACCAAAGAAGGAATCCTACATGGAAAAATATTGTCCTACTTGCAAAATGCATAGCCACACATCTCATGAATGCAGAAAAAATAAAAGCAAGTATGTAAACCTACAGAGCGAGAAATTGCATATCAACTAAGAAGAGACAATAATTTATATGTATGGGTTTACAACACATGGGTAAATTGCAAAACATGTGGTAGATATGGGCATATAGCTGCAAACTATATGAGGAAATAGATAAGAAGATCTAGAAACTGGACTAACTCTGGAATGACATGCTTACACTATCATAAGGTTGATCACTTAAGCAAGGACTATAGAGATCGAGTGACTGATTCAAGCACTTTTGCAAATGGAAATACTACTAAAGACATCAGGAAAATGAGAAATCAAATGTGGAGGAGAGATTCAAACAATGATAATGTTAGACAAGCAATACAATTGGTGACACCTCATCTAGTGGATTAGGTGATTCCACCACCCCCACCTAAGAAATACAAGTATGGAACTGGACTCTACAAAGCTATATTTTACATTAGTTCCAACATTCATTGATAAAATTCCAAATTAGCATGAATGAAGATGCACTATGGTATTACATGTTATGTTTTGTGAATCTAGTCTAGTCGGTTAATATGAACCGAACATAAATTGCACGTTGGTAAACATACGAAAGATAACTGAGTTGACACTATACACCGAGCATCATCGGTAAACATGTTAGAGACAACTAAGTTGACACCTTGTACCAAGTATTGAATACTCACCGAGCTAAAGTGTTTTGTGTGTTAACCGAGCGTCTACATTTTATCGACCGAGAAGTAGGTGAAGCGTTTAATGCATCACTTAGGGCACATTGTCTATAAAAGGGCTGACAAAATCTCATTTCATTCACCCAGCGATAAAGAGCAAGAGCAGAGAGAAAAAAAATGACTAAGAAGTGACAAGATTGTAGAGCTACCAACAACAGATTCAAAGCCACTTCAACAGATTTTGAGCATCCACAACAAAGATCAAGTGAGTATCTAGACTCACCGAGCTAACTGTTTATTTATGGAGAAGCCCTAATTTGTCAAACAATGGCAACCACATCATGAGTCATGAAGATCAATAATGCAAAGAACAAAAAGATAGCCTTGATAAATAACTCAACATGCGAAGAACCAAACTACAAGTTCTGCCCTTAGGTTGCTTCTCAACCCGACGACAAGGGAGAGTTTTCAAGTATTCCTCCTAGGGTTTTGCTGGTTGAAGATATATGTGCATACATTCACTGCAAGGTTGCAGAGATCAGAGACCTTGAGATTCAGGAAGCTTACCAAAAGCTATGTAAGGATGGAAACCTATGGGATGATTATAAGCACATAGAAGTGAAAGGGTTAACCAATGCCCTACTATTCCTGAAAGAGTTCAAAACCGAGTGGATATGGATAGCACTTAGTCGAGTACATGATGGGAAAATGTGGCTAGATGAACCCAAACCGATCACAAAAGATGTGATTCATGTAGTGACCAGTTATCCCATCACCGAGAAGGGAAAATCCCTAAAGCATCCTTCATGCCCTGACATTGAAAAGCTAACTAGAGCTGAATGGGATGATAAAGGGTTAAACTCAATACAATCACCGACCCCGGGATGAAATTTGGTACATGTGTACTTGGGTACAAGATATTCCAAGCTAACAGAATGAACAACATAGCATGTGGAGCAATTGACACTACATATAAAATTGTGAAGAAGGGACTGCAACTAGAAGAGAATATGAGAACAATTAGATCAGCCAGATCTAACACATGTAAGTTCAATTCCCTCCTTATTGCACATTCTTCTATTTGCAGAACTTCTTTCCTTCAGTCGGTAATGTCGTTTGGGACACAAACCGACCAATCACTTCATAGATTAGCGATTTCATTAAGTCACTAGGAGATAACTTTGCACCTATAATGGATGAATATTTCACAACATTCAAGGATAGGATGCAGAAGAGGATGAGAATCCCTGCAAAACTAGTAGAAAAATACAAGGATGAGATATGCTTTGCAATTGACGCTGATTCAACACTCATCAAACCTGCACAACCAAGAACAACATGGTTACCACCACTAGAATATGAAATTGACATTGATCAAGCCACAACAGATATTGAAACCCTGCTAAATGAGCTAGTGGATAAAACCTTGAAAATATTTGGAACATATGAGGAAGCCAAGTCTAGAATCAAGACTAGTTTAGTAGTAAAGAAGATAGATAGGAAGAAGACAAAAACAATGAACACTATTCAAAATAAACTGTCGTTAAATGATGAAGACTTAGAACAATCAGTAGAAATCACCAAGGATTAGTCACCCGTTGATGAAGCTGAAGAGATAAGTGATTCAGAGTCTACTAAATCAGATGCACCACCTATCAAGAAAACAAAGGTTACTGAACTGACATCTGCATCAAGAACAAGGAGAAAGACAACAAAAGAGGTAGACTCACCACCCTTAAAGAGAGGAAGTGTGAGAACTTATTAGAAAAGAAGGAATACATCCTCAACCAGGAAATCAACACTGAAATAAAGAAGGAGATATATAAGAGGAAGAGAAGACAAGGATGATATAGAAAAGGATGAAAAAGAACAAAGACTCCAAGCATAAAAGGCTAAGATACCTAATACCATTGATGAAGTTGTAGAGTCAATCATCAACACAGGAAGTCTACAACATCATAAGCTTCGAAAATGGGTAAATATGTCTACCGAGGAACATAATAAGATAGAAGAGGCCATAATCAAGATGATGGTTGCATACAAGTATGTACCTCTATAATTTAACCAACATATCCTACAAGAGCTAAATGATAAAATATCAGCTAGGTGGACAAATGCAGTACAAATAGAGAAGCAGATGAGGGAGAGATCCCTAGTTACATTCATGCCTGAGTCAACAGTTGAAGAAATTGAATCAACAATGCAGGAGCATGCAAATAAATTTTTGGCTAAGACAAGAGCATATAAAGTACTGCAAGACAGGTTAGAAGAGACTGATATAGAAAGCAAAAAGATTTGGACTCAAATATTTAACCCACCCAAGTAGATACTAGCTCTAACCGAGACAGTTCACAATGAGGAGAAGGAGACCACACCGAGCCCCGAGCACATTTTCATCAATGACACCGAGGATGTCACTCCCATTGACTTAACCACTGAAGCAAGCAAATTCATGGATGATATTATTGAAATATTGCAATCATTAGGGGAAACAACAGACATAACAATACAAAATGTCACTAAAGGTGATCATGTTGATGAATCCAAAGAAGATTAAGAAGTGACTACAACCACCGAGCCTACAAATGAAAATGACACTACAGATGTTGCATAGGCAATTATACTAGGTAAACTTCCCTACTTGATTCAAGCAATCAATGTGATTACTAAATCACAAAAGACACCATCAGAGCCTGATGCAAACATACCAGAGGACAAAGGTGATGAACATAAGGAGGAGAAAGATACAAATGAGAAGCATAAAGATATAAGTGGAGAGGAAAAACTGAGTGATGCCACTTCCAAGAACACCGAAGAGGCAAACAAGGCTGTAGATAAAGACAAGGTTGAAGTAGAGACATCTACAACTGACCAACAGGTTCACACCAAGTAGCATACCAAAGGCACCACACCTCCCATGAAATCACCAAAATCAATAGAACCAGAGAAGGATCTTGCTATAATCCTTCATTCCCCTACTTCCAGTACCATTCCCAAGAATAAAAAAGAACAAGAAGAACAAAGCACCAGTAACACTTGATGAGATCATTGACATACCCGACTGTGATCCAAGAACACTAGATCCCGAGTCACTAACAAAGTATGGAGAACTATGCAAAAGTAAGGCAATATAGAACAAGCTCAATAAGGAGCACAAAAATTCACAAGTCTTGGATACTACAAAGGAAATCATATTGCAAATAGTTCCTGACACACAAATTGATCAAAATTCACCAATCCTTTATCAACTAGCAGTTCTTATCGAGGCTATAACATCACATAATGTAGAAGCTGACAAGGTCATTGAAGAACGTGCAAAAGAGAAGTGTCACTACAAGCTAACTGAGAAAATCATCTAGGAAGTGGCAGAGAACAAGGTAAAACTTTCTGAGCTAGTAACTACACTAGAACCAATCATATTTGAAGTAGTTAACTTAGTTCAAAAGTTGTGCACACTAGAGCAATTTACTAGCGAGCACAGTGAAAAGGTTGCTAAAATAAATGAGGATCTAAAAACTAGTGCACAAAGTTTGTCAACCGAGCCAAATGCATTCAAACTACATTATGAGAAAATTGTAGAATCAAAATGGTTGAAACTTGAAATTCAAAAGGAAGAAAGAAAAATCAGAGATGAAGTAACCGAGATCCAAGCTATGTTACTATCGAATCTCACATTACTGCTACAACACATGACTTCGGAAAAGACTCTAATTGCCACTCGAGAGATGTCAGTCACAAAGAGTATCTATGACATGCACGCTAGAATAACTTTGGAGCACATGACCCTCAAACACCTCAAGGGGAAATGGGACAAGATGATGGCATCCATACAGAAATCCCATTCACACATATTTGACAAGCTATAAGTACTACATCTCTGTCATTAATTTCAAAAAAGGGGGAAAATGGATGTACAAAAGGGGAATTATGTACCAAAAGGGGAAAATGTACCAAGGAAACCATGTACATGCATTATACCGAGGCATGCACATAGGGGGAGTCATTGAAAAGGTAATTACACTTGCTATATACACTGTACATATCAGTTTTTGATACTAATGCCAAAGGGGGAGATTTATAATCCTTAAAGGATCAAAAGTTATCATTAGTATACAAGGAAATAGTTTTGGACCGTCGGTTACAGTGTACACCAACAAATAGTTTATAGTGTAACTCGAGGAAGATAGTTCACAGTGTAAACTAAGCACAACGGATCATAGAGTAAACCAAGCACATGATGTCTATAGAGTAAACTGAGCAGAATGATCACAGAGACATCATCGAGCACCAGTCTATCGATAGACAGTTTTATTCCCAAGAAAAGTGGATCTTATCTACACGTTAGCTAAAGCACTTTAGTCTTTAAAATAGCTTTATGCTTAGCTGGAAAACCATTTTTTGTGGATCAAGAAAAATGACAATTATGGATTTAATTAGTTTAACCGGTTGTATACATGCAAACTAGAAGATCAAGGTCAAGTTGTAAACCTTTAATCATTAGAGTTATCAAGAAAAGTGTGAAACCTAATTAGGTCATAATCTTGTATAAATAGATGCAGTAATAAATCAAGAAACATCTATGGATCAGACAGAGGTTTTCATGCACAAGGACAGATAAAGCAGAGTTTAGTTATGAAGAAATAGATTCAAGGCTACCAAGCAAAACAGAGGTATTATCAATCACAATAGGTGATACATATATTTTGTGATTAATGGATCTATAATCAACAATTCAAGATTGCAAGCTACCAGGTCATAAGTATTTTTGTCTACTCTCTAACAATTGTAGCAAATAGAAGAAATCCTTCAAGAAGGTGGACTTAACAGTCTTATTGTAAATCTCTTAACTGAGTACACACATACATTATGTTGCTAAAATCTCTTAAGCGAGTAGACCTAACAAGTCTAACATGTTACTCCTAATAGGGTAAGGTCATCAGAAGTGATCACAACTTGTAGCCTTAACCGACACCTTCCATTCTGCAGATAGTGAAGCTTTGTGGGTTTCATCCCCACCGCAAATTTTACCTTCTAACAGGGGTTTTCTGCGTTATCAATTCTTGTGTCATGTGTAAATGAATTTCATGGATGTTTCTATGTTTGTTTACATTAACTTAAATTTATGTTATGATATTACATGCATGAAGTAGAAAATCTACAATGGTCGATCATGCAAGTAAATATTACTAAGGTTTAATTGGTAAAAGTATTTAAGGGTGTTGATTCACCCCTCCCCTCTCAGTACATACCCTTACATTATTCCAACATGTCTTGTGGATAAAAAATTGATCAAAAAGTTTTGAAACCCACAACCGAATGGTTCTTTCTTATCTCTTGCCATCAAAATTGCTCATTATTTTCTCATCAATTTAAAGTAACCATTTTGTTGTTATTGAAGGTCTCAAATTTTAATTTTGTCTTTCTTCCTCACAAGGTACTTCATTTATCATATAATTTGGAGATGTGTAAGGTTAATTTGGTTCTTGTGCACCATTATCATTGTCAATTCCTTCATATTTGATCAGTGGATTGTCATTGTAAATGTCCACACTTCCATTGTCCACATCTACATGTTCACTTTCAAAACCTACATTTTCATCTTCAATCCCTACATTCTCATTTTCAATGTTATTGTCATAAATCATTTCAAATTCATGTTCTTCTTCACTTGAAACCGCATTTAAGGGTGGGCCTATGCCCACATCTTCATTAATATTTAACATACCTTGTCTCTTATTTCGATGGGCAACCCTATCCATTTCTCTATACACTTCAATCTCTTCATTTGTGAGCTTCCTCTTTCGTTTATGCTTTCGACGACTACTACTCCCCATGGTGAGACCAAAAAGGTGATGCAAAAACCTTTGATAATAGAGAATTCCAACAAAAAGGGTGAAAAAAGTAAATTTTTGTCTTCCACAACTGCAATCCTATGATATTCTCTGCAAAAAAATGTGGTTCTCGGACTGAGGGACCCAAAGAATCAATTTTTTCTTTTGGATGCTGCTAAAACAAATCGAATATAAAAAAAATCGGATATTCGATATCTCCCGCCCAAATTTGGCTTCAACTTTTTCATTTTCCTCCTATTTTGAATATTTATTTTACTTTTTCTTTTCATTACTATTATAAATTTTATTTTTATAATCTCTCTCTCTCTCTCTCTCCATCTCTAGGTATTATTGTTATAATATAAATATTAATAAATATATAATACTAATATTATACTATTATATAATACTATAAATAATTATATAATACTAATGTTATTACCATCTAATATTAATATTAAAAAAAATTATAATATATAATCTAAAAATCTAAAATCATAAAATTGAAATGGTTAATTTGGGAGGGACTTTTCGCATATCCGATATTATCGGATATCTGATAATATCAGATGTACGATATTATTTCGGATATTCAATTAGGCTTGGTATTTGCTTTGGGGTTTGGCTTTGCTATGCTAAATGTGGATGGTCAACCCAAAAGATGTGTTCACCATATTTTCTCTGATCTCTAGACTTTGACCATGTAGCTGATGACATTTTTTCACCTGAAATTGATGAAACAAAAAGGGTTTCTTGAAGACATTATCAACTTTCCAACAATATAATTCCTGTCAATTTTTGAGTTTAGTAAGTAATTATTACTTATTTTCTAATTGAGTTATCTCTAAAGTCCTAATTGACATATTGATTGAAAAACAATTATAACTTTCAAACGGTTTAACCTTTTTGAAATTTGAAACATGTGTCACATTCTATGGTTCGCCTACTATAAGAAAAAAAAGTTTATAATTTTGTAAAGTTTAGAATTAGTTAAGGTGGTTAGACACGACAGTTTTTTATTCTAAATAAGTTGTAGCAGAAAATTCATAATTAATTATTTATTTGGTAAAAATTACACAAAAATATGGGTCACATTCGAGCATGAGTCTACTACTTATATCTAGAATCTTGTGAAAATATATCATAATTTGATTGTGATTAAGGTGGTCAAACATATACGTACTTTTTATCTTTTTCCTGAAATTTTTGTACTACTGCATTGAAATTTAAAATATTGAACAATTAGATTAATTTTTTTAGACAAGGGCTAGTAGTTTAGAAACTAAATTCAATTTCCTACAGATTTTGTTCTTACAACTTTTTCACATAAGGTTGATAAGATGTTCAAATTTTTACGTCAAGTTGACTAACCCTAATTTTCTGATTTTTCATTGCCACTTAAGGCCATAACTTGGTATACCGTGATCCTACACATACCCAGTTGGGATATGGATCTTTTGATTGATTGTATACTTCCTTGCAAAGATCGTAATTGACTAATATTCCTTGGTTCCCCCAATTCTATACTAGTTTGAACTTTCGCAAGATCTACCTCTATTCCTTTTGCTGACATAATGTATCCTAACAATTTCCCTGATTGAACGCCAAAGGCAAACTTTTTAGGATTTGGTCTCACTTTAATTTGTTTTTATCTGGTAAATATTTTGTCTAGTATAGATAGATGTTCTTTTCTGGTATATGATTTTGCAAGAATGTCATCTACATAGTCATCCATGGATGTGTGCATCAGATCATGGAAGATGGTTGTCGTGGCCCTTTGATAGGTCGCCCCTGCATTTTTAAGACCAATTGACATCACGTTACAACAAAAAGTACCCCAGGGACAAGTAAAAGCCATCTTATCTTGATCTTATGGAGCTATCTTTATCTAATTATAGCCACTAAAGTCATCCATTAAGGAAAACATAGAATGCCTCATTGTTAGATCTACTATTGTATTAATGTTAGGAAGCAGGAAATCATCTTTGGGACATGCTTTGTTTAAATCCTGAAAGTCTGTGGAAATCCTTATAATTTTGTCAATTTTGGAAATAGGTACAATGTTGGAGATCTAGGATGCATATGCAATAAGACCAATTAATCCAGTGTCCAAGAGTTTCTTCAACTCTGCTTTAACTAATAAGGCCACATGGGGATTCATCTTTCTCAAATTTTGTTTTACTGGTTTAACTCTGGGAGCTATGTAAAGATGGTGCATTATTAGATTTGGATCCAATCTCAATATATCAGCATAGGACCATGCAAAATTCACCTGTCTTTCTTTGAAAAAGTCAATAAATTGTACTCTTTCTTCTGTAGACAAAGATGTGGCTAGATGAATGACTTTTGGTTCTACCTTTGTTCCAATGTTTATCTTTTTTGTGGGCTCTATCAAGTTAGTTGATCTTTATTCATGATGGACAGGTAAAATTTAAAGTCTCTCATTCTTAGGTGCCTCAATTGGGTTTTCACCTTTGGATACGTCAGATATTTTTATTGTTTTTGGATCTAGTACTACCACATGGTGGTTTTCACTACTAGATCTCTCATTTTTTCTTTTCTTTTTCTTTTGTTGACTGAGAAACTTGACACTTCCCCCTATTGTTGCTTCTAGATATGATTCCTTGATAGAGGAAGGTTCAACTGCATTTGGGTATATGACTATGGAATGATCATCTTGGAATTTTGGTACGTCACTTATCTTGAGTTGTTTCCAATCAATCAATTTAGGATGAACCAGGGGTAAAGGGTCTTTGTCATGAAAAGATTCTTTGGATAATGAATTCCATTCATATTCATTTCAATCATCCTCAATTTTTGAATCTAACATGTTAATTTGTTCAAAAGGATTAGTAAAATTCTTTTGACCATTACCTTGCTCTTGATATCCTATTCCTGATTTTTCATCACTAGACCTCCAAGTGGGTTGTGTAAGTTCTAACAACCCTTTATTTTTTTTCCTAAAGGTCCTCTTCCCTTGTAACCCATTTTTGCATAATGTCAAATCCTTTCCCATATTGGTGCATGTGAATACTAATGTTTTGAACCCTTTCATTTGCTTCCTCCTCGTCTTTATATAACCATTTCAGAACATTATTATCTTCTTCTATCTCTACTAAGGTAGTAGATATAACAAATTATCATTATACTTATGAGGAAGTGTTTGATTTGGTATGACCAAGGGTTTACCATGTGATTTAGGAGAATTTGGAATATCCATAAATGATATAGAGTATTCTCCTACTCATTTTTGCCTTACCTTGCATTATTTTTCAAAGTTTTTCATCATGGTGTCCATCTTTTTATAATGTGCCCCATTTTCTTTTTCTCTTTATAACCGTTGTTCCTCTTGAATAGAAGAATATGATGTTGAAGAATTGGGGTTTTCTTCATTTTATTTTAAGAAACTAACTTTTTCCTTGTCTCTATTTGATGGAGAAGGAATAGTTTCTTCCTGACTTGAAGTAGTGGTCTTATCATTTGGATATTCTTCTTCCCTTGTTGGGGATGGTGACCTTATCCTAGGATATTTTTCCTTAGCTTGTTCTAAATTTGAGGTAGATGTAGAAGCCTCCTTATTGTGTGGCACAAAAGAATCTATAACCGGTTTGATATGATTGCAATATTGAAATGGGTTATGATCTCCAATAATAGTTATTTCTTGTTCAGGATAAGGAAATTTCAAACACTGATGATAGGTAGATGGAACGGCTTGCATCTCATGTATCCATGGTCTTCCCAACAATATATTGTAGGTAAAATTGAGATCAAGTACTTGGAAAACTATTTCTTTCTGAATAGGCCCTACTCGAATAGGTAGAATGACCGTTCCTTTGGAAGGTATCTCCTCATCATCATATGATTTAATAATTATTTTTCTCTTGGGGTCCACTGATTTCTCAGAATATCCCAAGGCTTTCACCATATTTAGAGTACAAATATTTAGACCAACACCGCCATCTATCAGGACTCTTTCCATCCTATGCTTTTGGATTAGGACTTCGATATGCAATGGAAAATTTTGTGGATGATTGAGGAACATGTCATCTTGCTCTGAAAATGAAGGGTAATGTGGCACAATAAGATGACTGGCCATGTTTTGAAATTGGTCCACATCTTATATTGGTAGGAACCATTGTATCTACCAAAGCTTTTTCCAGGATCTCCTTATGTGTACGTGAAAGTTTTAACAGATCCAAGATTAGTATCTGTGCGGGAGTTTTCTTAAGTTGATACATCAAAATAAATTGCTTGGATAGAAAAGATGGAGGATTAGGTCTTGTCATAATGTTGGAAGTTCCAGGTAAAGTCACTTTTGATGCTTTCCCCCGAGTGATGACATTAGCGGGCTCTTTGTTTTGTTTTGTTTGTCTTTTATCACTGTGACATTAATGGTGTTCTCATAACCAGATAAATAATTAATTGTATTGTCATAGGTATGAGAAAAATTTACTTTATGATCTCCCTTTTTATTGTATTGATTCATCTTTGAAGATTCACCCTTCTTATGATTTAGAAAAGGATTTTTAAAGGCGGTATGATCTTCATTATTCTTGGGTCCATCAACTTCAATAATATCATCGTCAATGAGGTCTTGTACCACATGTTTCAACCTCATACACTCATTCATTTTGTGCCCTTTATTATGATGATATTCAAAATGATTAGAATCACTCCACCATGATGGCTTTACTTGAGGTTCATATGGTCTCACCTCCAGTTAAGTTATAAGTTTGCTGGAAACAAGTGTTCTTAGGGTTGACTCAAGTGTTTCCTCAAATGGAGTAAACTTTCTTCGTAGTCCAAGAATAAATTGAGCCATAAAGTTTGGTTTAGGCATGTTACTTCCTTGATTATCATTGAATAGATTATTTGGGGATTGATTAACATTATTAGTATGATTAGTGGAACCCCTTGAAAGATTGAAAGGTTTTGGTTTGAGATTGTGAGCTTCCACCACTCCATCATTGACTAAATTTTTGCTGGTATTCTTCATCCAAAACTTTAGTTTATTGTTATTATTATTCTTTGAAGAATTGTTGTTGAATTTATTGGTGTTGTTTGAAAAGGTTTTGTTGTCCTTGTAGAGCTTTAGTTCCTCATTTCCTACTAAATCATCCTCTATTTGGTCTCCATTTTCTATCACTTTTTCAGAATTTGGTAGACAATTAAGTTGTAACTTGAGTTTAATTATTGTCACCAAGCTCTTTATAAATATATCCATTTTTTTTTCTTTTTCAGGTATACTTCATGGATATTTAGCAAAGATTCTTCTCCATCTTTGCAGAAAGCTCAAAAAGGCTTCCCAATTTTTTTTCTTTGTATTGCATAGGTCCATCATGGTAATTTCCCGTTCAATGTTGTATGAATATTGATTATCAAATTTGGATAGTAATTGCTCAAAAGTTTTTATACCTGAAGGTAACTTTGAAAACCATTCCATTGCTGGCCCACCAAGGCTTTGGGGAAAATACCTCATCAAATAGGTGGTTTCATGCATAAATTCCATACTTAGAGTTCTGGATTCCCTTATGTGATATTGTGGGTATGTTGTACCCAAATATTTATCATACTTAGGTAAAATCATGTTTTGAGGAAAAGGTTTCATAAATAAGTTTTTATAAAATGGGAAAGGTAAAATGACTTTGATTGAGAATTATTTTGGGGAAGCCGCTTTCTTCATTTTATTCATTTGATCTTGTAGATATTTGATTTGTTGACTCATGGCTTTTAAAGGAGTATCTTCTTCCTCATCCATTGTTGATTTGGATGTGTCAAAATTATGAGGAATTTTTACCCCTAATTGAGCTAAGGTGAGGAAATATCATCTTTATCTCTTTCTAGGATCTTTTCCATCATCTTGACAAACATAGGGTTTTGCATCTTCATTAACCTTTTCTTCGGTTAATTCTTCATTGTCATCAATATTAATTTCTCCATTGTTATTAGCCTCAAACTAGGAATTAGCTGTCATTGGGACCTCTTCTAATTCTTCCTCTTGATGTTTTTTTCTTGAAAGGGTTGATAAGGAGAATGATGAGTGTTATTTAGATAGGGTATTTATTCTCTTAGCACGGTTTTGTCTTCTTGTAAAGACAATTTAATATGATGAGATCTTGTCTAAACTGACATGAAAATAAATTATGAATATTTGTTGAAGAAGTATCCTTTTGAGAAGAATGATGATTTTTATTAGCTTTGGATCTTTTCAATGAATGTTTTGTTTTCGTCAAGATTATGTATCATCAAGCATAATTGTTAGTAATAACTGAGAGGGGAGGGGGGGGGGGTGAATTAGTGGCCTCAAACTTTAATCCTTAAATCAACCCTTTAACTCTTATAACCACTAATTATTTCTCAAGTTATCTTTTGTCCTACAAGATGAATGCCTTGAACAACTTATATCAATTCACTACTTGTTGGATTGCTCTATTAAACCTTCTTAATGTTTACCGATAAGCAATCATCTATTTACCAAAATACAGTAAATATGTAGAGTATACCGATATATCCAGAATGCATTATGTAAGATACAAAACAATAAAGAAATTCATCATACACACATATAACACATGGATTTTAACGTGGAAACCTTGTTAAGGGAAAAAACCACTGGTACCGATACCCCAAATTTTCACTCTTCTAAAGTGAGCCATGTTAGGAGCCAACCTTGTTAAAGGTTACAAACACACTGTTAGGTGTGACCTTGTTAGAGGATTTTACACATATAGGTTGTCACTTAGTATCGGGTATCTAATGTTGCCATCCTTGAATCAGCCTCTCTCTTAGACTGTCAATAGACATCGGGCATATCCGATGCTACTTTCATGAATCAACCTTTTTGGCACTCCTTGGGATGTACCTCAATATATAGAAGATTGTTGAGTCCCACTCTGTTAAGAGACTTGATGCTTCAATGGTTAAACTGAAACAATATGACCTGTTGCTAATGCAACTTGAATTGCATATTTTTAGATCTATTTAAGTACATTACCTCTATGATCAATGTATCAATTCAATTCTTGTGTGCTCCACACTTTCTTCTCTGTGATGCTGTACTCACTGTTCGTCGGTGTCTGTAGAATTCCTTAGCTCTCCTTCAACTTGATTGATCAGTACTGCATGAAGTTGTTCTTCATCAATTTCTCTTTAGCACCCTCTTTTCATTCACTCCCCTTAATCCCTTTTTCATGAATGTGATATTGAAAATGAATTAAGCCTGTCTCTTATGTAGACATGATATTCATTGTTTCTTGATTCTTGATTCTTGGCGTGAAAAACAATCTAGCTAATTAGATTTAAAGTATAAATCTTGATTTGTCTTGTAGTTATCTTCATGCCAACTATACAAATCATCTTTAAATCAATCACTTAATTCTGGTCGAATAAAACAAAGAAAACAACTAGTTAAGTCTATCTTTAGCTCTTGCCAGCTAGATATTTTGTCATTTTTTGAACTCTCTGTTCTGTCGGTCAACTCTGTAGTTAGTTGTCGGTGTGACTCCAGTTAGCTTCAGTATCTCTGTTTGTCGGGCATCATTGTATTTTTACTAGTCAGGCAACTCTATTTTCAGCTTGTCGAGCATCCTGTGGTTTTGCTTCATCGGGAAACACTATCTTCTGCTCGTCGGGTATCACTGTGACTTTTCTTCTTTGCATTTTCCGATGGTGTGCACTCCGTCGGTGTTGTCTGTCACTTAGTGAATACTTGAATTTTATGCATTACTAAAAGCATAACCTTTGTTCCATTGATTCTCTGAAGTCTTTGGCATTATGTACATGACCGTACAGATGATATGAAGTTGACTTCAATGACAATACAAACCATTAACTGATTTAATGCCTTGCATTATCTTAAACTTAACATTATCAAACATTCAATCTGTTACATGTCATCAATCTCTCCCTTTTGCATTGATGGCAACATACTATATTATCACACTCTACTATTTCTAATACAATATGAAATACAATCGTTGAGATTTATCAAACTACCAATCTTTCCCTTTTGTCAACTGATAAATGTCTGAACTTCGGTAAGCTTTGTTTTAGCTTAGATTTGATTCCTGTAGTTCTCTTTCTTTCGATGTGTCGTGACCTCTCCTTGTGTCAATTTCTTTCTCTTTGATTGTTCTTTCTCTTTTGATGTCTTTTTCTTTTGTCAACAACTCTCCCTTTGTATAATCTTTCATACAATTTTCTCTCCCTTTGGATATAATCTCTCCCTATTAGAGTAATCTGATAATGGATAATCTATCTCTCTTTTTCTTGAAGGATGTGATAATATGGATAATCTCTCTCCCTTTGACAACAATGCCAAAAAAATATTTTACAAATATCTGACATTCATGTCAACCAATCATTTTTCTCCTATTCATAATATATTCCTTGAATTTCCCTTATCCATCAGTAATACAACAATATGCTCTAGTGGTAGGTTCTGATAAATACCTGTCTGTATATAGATGTATCTTTTGAAGTTCATCTCTTTGCTTGCATCAACATGATTGATATTCTGATAATATGTAGGTTGATGCAGTCTTCAGTCATTTTACTGGCTGGTAGACAAGGGTTTGACCCCTAGTCTCTTTCTTAAGTACTCAAATGTATCCTTGGGCAGTGGCTTGGTGAAGATATCAACCAATTGCTCTTTTGATTGCACATACTCAAGTATCACCTCTTTTTCTTGAACTTGTTCTCTCAAATAATGATACTTAATGGCAATGTGTTTAGTCTTAGCATGCATGACTGGATGCTTGGAAATGTTTATTGCGCTGGTCTTATCACAATAGATAATCACTGGTTCTGAGATCTTCATATACATACCTTCCAGCAACTATTTGATCCATGCAATATTTGAGCAATTTGCAGCAACAACAACATATTATGCTTCTGCAGTAGACTGAGAGATGCATCCTTGATTCTTGCTAATCCATGTGAAAAGTATGTCACCCATAAAGAATGCTCCTCCAGTTGTGCTCTTCCGGTCATCAAGATTTCTAGCCCAATCAACGTCGGTAAACACCTTAAGTTCAAATTTTCCTTCTCTTCTATACCATAACCCAAATTCCTCAGTATTCTTCAGATATATTAGAATTCTTTTCACAGTAGTCATATGTGATTCTTTGGGGTTAGTAGAAAATCTAGCAACAATTCCTACTGCATGTGCAATATCTGGTCTAGTGTGTACAACATACATGAGTTTTCCAATCATTGATCTGTACAAAGTCTGATTTACCTCTGTTGTCTTGTCCTCCTTTGTCAACTTACATCCAGTAGCCATCGGTGTTCCAAATGGTTTGGATTCTTCCATGTTGAATATTTTCAGGACCTCTTTGATGTACTTGGACTGTGTAATGAAAATACCTTCTCCTTGTTGCATGATTTGGAGACCAAGAAAGAACTTGATTTCTCCAAACATAGAAATCTCAAACTCTTTGCTCATTTCATTTGCAAATGATTTGCATAGCATATCATTGCCTCCAAATATGATGTCATCAACAAACATTTTAGCAATCAAAGTGTTAGCATCAGTATCTTCCTTTAAATAAAGATTACTATTTTCACTAGTCCTTACAAATCTAATACTTATTAGATAGGAATGAATTCATTCATACCAGGCTCTTGGAGCTTGTTTCAATCCATACAAGGCTTTGTGAAGTCTACATACCATATTTTTCTTGTCTGGATTGACAAACCCTTCTGGTTGCTCAATGTATACCTCTTCTTCAAGTATTCCATTTAGGAATGTTGATTTGACATCCATTTGATATACTTTGAATGCAGCATAAGCAAGTAATATTCTTACTCCTTCTAGCCTAGCAACGGGTGCAAAGGTCTCTCCATAGTCTATACCTTCCTCTTGTGCATACCCCTTACATACTAGTCTTGCTTTGTTCCTTGTGACTTCTCCATTCTCATTCAGCTTATTCCTATATATCCATTTTGTACCGATGACATTCTTGTCATCTGGTCTTAGCACAAGTGACCATGTTTTGTTTTTCTCAATCTTCTCAATCTCATCATTCATAGCACTTATCCATTCTTCATTATCAAGTGCAAAATTGATAGATTTGGGCTGAAACTCACAAATTAGAGAGCTTGAATTTAGAGACTTACTTCTTGTTCTTCTACCATCTTTCTTACCTCCTATGATCTGGATCTTTGGATGGTTCCTTCTTACATATCTTGCAAGTACAGGTACAGTTCTTTGTCTATCATTTTGATCATTACTTTGTTCTTCATTTTGCTCTTCATCACCTTGCACATTATCTTGATCATTATCCTGACCGTCGATATTTGCATCCTGATGCTCAGGAGCAATGATTTGTAGTTCAGGAGCTCTACATTGTTGGTAGGGTAGAGTGTCAGGTTCCTCATTGTAAGTGAACTTATTGTAGTCCTCTAGTTCTTTAGTGCTTTCTTGTTCATTCTTCTCTGCAAATTCATCTATCTTTACATTTTCACTTTCATTAATTTTGTTAGAGGCTTTGTTTAGACATTTGTAAGCCTTTCTCTTGGTAGAATACCCTATAAAAATTCCTTCATCACTCTTGGAGTCAATTTTTCCATTTCTATCATCTTTTAAGATATAACATTGACTGCAATTTTTTTTGAAATAACTTACATTGGGTGTGTATCCATACCATAGCTCATAAGGTGTCTTCTTGGTGTCTTACTTCAATTGTAATTTGTTCAGTGTGTAAACAACAGTACTGACAGCTTCCCTCCAGAATATTTGGGTGATGCCTTTTTCTCTCATCAGTGTTCTAGCACAATCAACTATTGATCTGTTCCTTGTCTCAGCTATCCCATTTTGCTATGGTGTTCTTGGTGCTGAAACCTGTCTCTTTATACCATGCTCATTACAAAATTTAGTGAATTCATTTGATATAAACTCACCTCCTCTATCTGATTTCAAACATTTTAGATCCTTACCACTTTGTTTCTCTACCATAGCCTTATACCATTTAAACATCTTAAATGCTTCTAATTTATCTTTTAGAAACATAATTGTTATCATTCTAGATTAATCATCAACAAAGAGAATAAAATATCTATCTCCATAATAACTCTTTGTCCTCATAGGTCCACATAAATAAGTATGGACTAATTCTATAATTGCATCATATGTATGGGTTTTGCTTTTGAAATTGGACTTTGTCATTTTACATTTTTGACAGTTTTTTACACATGATGTTGTCGGGCTAGTCATCGTCGCTAAGCCTATGACATTTCTCTTTTTGCTAATATTTATCATGTTGTCAAAGTTCACATGACACATTATTTTGTGCCATAACCATATGTCTTCATTTGTAGCAATCAAACAAGTGGAGTCAGTATCATTCAGATAGAATAAGTTACCTTTTGTCTGTTCACCGGTACCAATTAGATTTTTAGATTTGTTGAAGATCTTTGCCTTCTTATTTTCAAATGCAACTTTCTGACCTGAATTATTCAACTGAGAAACACTCAATAGATTATAATTCAATCCATTTACCCAATAAGCATTCTCACACTTTATCTGGTTATTCAACATTATTGTTCCTTTACCTTCAACTGGACAAGGTGTGTCATTTCCCATTCTTACTGATCCACCCTTGTAATATTCAAAAGTCTCAAGCTTTTGCTTATCACTGGTCATATGATGAGTGCAGCTACTATCTATGATCCAAACATCATTTTTGCTAATTTTAGATATGAGAGTTGTTTCTACATACCTTTCTTCATCATCATTTGAATCATCTTTTATAGCCACAAACACCATCTCAATGTCTTCATCAGATTCAATGTCAGTATCATCATCCTTGCATTTTTCTAGGCAGCTGACCTTCTTTCCTTTGTTCTTATAGTCTCAGGTATCTCTTCTTTCTGATTGTTGGTAGCTTCAGTAATCACCACTGTCAGACTTCTTCTCAAAAGATCTGTCATTACTTCTGTCATCTTTTCTTCTGTTAGTACATCTTGTAGCAAAGTGTCCAATCTCTTTGCAATTAAAACAAACAAGTGGTAATTTACCTTTGCCTCTTTGCATTCTTCTGGCCATAAGTGCTTCAATTTCATCAAGATCA
>MU223281.1:3737257-3770718 GCA_018584345.1 Thuja plicata | reverse complement strand
TATTTCTCAAGTTATCTTTTGTCCTACAAGATGAATGCCTTGAATAACTTATATCAATTTACTACTTGTCGGATTGCTCTGTTAAACCTTCTTCTTAATGTTTACCGATAAGCAGTCATCTATTTACCGAAATACATTAAATATGTAGAGTATACTGATATATCCAAAATGAATTATGTAAGACACAAAACAGTAAAGAAATGCATCATACACACATATAACACATGGATTTTAATGTGGAAACCTTGTTAAGGGAAAAAACCGCTGTGACCGGTACCCCAAATTTTCACTCTTCTGAAGTGAGCCCTATTAGGAGCCAACCTTGTTAAAGATTACAAACACATTGTTAGGTGTGACCTTGTTAGAGGATTTTACACATATAAGTTATCACTTAGTATCAGGCATCTAATGCTGCCATCCTTGAATCAGCCTCTCTCTTAGACTGTCAATAGGCATCGGGCATATCCAATGCTACTTTCATGAATCAACTTTTTTGGCACTCCTTGAGATGTACATCAATATATAGAAGATTGTTAAGTCCTACTATGTTAAGAGACTTGATGCTTCAATGGTTAAACTGAAACAATATGACCTGTTTCTAATGCAACTTGAATTGCATATTTTTAGATCTATTTAAGTGCGTTACCTCTCTAATCAATGTATCAATTCAATTCTTGTGTGCTCCACACTTTCTGCTCTGTGATGTTGTGCTCACTGTTCGTCGGTGTCTGCATAATTCCTTAGCTCTCCTTCAGCTTGATTGATTAGTACTGCATGAAGTTGTTCTTCATTAGTTTCTCTTCAACATCCTCTTTTCATTCACTCCCCTTAATCCCTTTTTAATGAATGTGATATTGAAAATGAATTAAGCTTGTCTCTTATATAGACATGATATTCATTGTTTCTTTATTCTTGATTCTTGGCGTGAAAAACAATCTAGCCAATTAGATTTAAAGCATAACTCTTGATTTGCCTTGTAGTTATCTTCATGCCAACTATACAAATCATCTTTAAATCAATCACTTAACTCTGGTTGAATAAAACAAAGAAAACAACCAGTTACGTCTATCTTTAGCTCTTTCCAGCTAGATATTTTGTCATTTTCTGAACTCTGTTCCGTCGGTCAACTCTGTAGTTAGTCATCGGTGACAACTGAGAGTTCCGTCAGGCATCATTGGATTTTTACTCGTCAGGCAACTCTGTTTTTAGCTCGTCGGGCATCTTGTGGTTTTGCTTCGTCAGGCAACACTGTCTTCTGCTCGTCGGGTATTACTGTGACTTTTCTTCTTTGCCTTTTCTGACGGTGTGCACTCCGTCGGTGTTGTCTATCACTTAGTGAATACTTAAATTTTATGCATTACTGAAAGCATACTTTGTTCCATTGATTCTCTGAAGTCTTTGGTATTATGTACATGACCGTACATATGATATCAAGTTGACATCAATGACAATACAAACCATTAATTGATTTAATGCCTTGCATTATCTTCAGCTTAACATTATCAAACATTCAATCAGTTACATGTCATCAATAACAACCACAAATCCACATGTTTTCTAACCTCTAGAAAGATACACATAAAAGTGTATATTATCAAATGTTTTTGACAAGGTGTCAATAAGAAAACACTTCAGTAAATGTACCTATGGTCTGTTTGGTTTAATATGGCTTGAAAGGTAAGCTTTCTATATTAACCAGATGCTTAGGTTAGGTTCCAAACAAAAATATCAAATGAGTCATACAAGGAACACACACTCACACACGTGTGATTAAGGCATATAGCCCTACGTGTCCAGGCATTTGATATTTTTCCCTCTAATTTTTTCAACTTAATAAAGGTCTTTATTTATAGTGGATGGAATAGGTTGGCTTTACCTTGTTCCTACTTTGGTTTGCCACTCTCACCGGCTTTATTAAAGCAAATCTTGGGAGGCAGTCCCACTAAATTTCTAGCATGTTCATGAAAAATGAGAAAATCAAAATGAACACAAGTCTAGGAGTTTGATTCATCAAAAGGTGAAGAGCATATCCATATTGCTTCACTTCACAAACACAATTACTAGGGTTCAATTCCAAGCCTTTTATTCTAAAGTGACTAGAAAACATTTGGCTTTTTGATTCGTTTGAAAAGTGAAGAGCATATACCTAATGTTTTATTTCCATAAACATGAAGGCTTCAATTTTAGTGTTTGTTCATTTCTTAACCTTTCTTTCTATTTCCAAATTTAGCATGTTTGGCATTTTGATCAACTTGAAAAGTTGAGAGGACAAACAATAATAGGCTTCTATTTAGCTAGATTTCAACTTTGAGATGTCACAATTTAAGCAAAGGACTTGAATTAATTGGATTTAGAATTCACCTTATTTGAAGCGTATGCACTTTTTTGATATTTTCAATGTTTTTTTTTATACTTTACCTCGATGATCATTCCAAGCTTCTTAGCATCCAAGTTTTATCCCAAACGTTAGTTCAACAACCAAACGAACAAAGTGAAGGAAAATCAACACCAAATGCACCTTGATTTTAAATAAAATTTCTTAAGCCAAAGATGGAAACTTAGTTTGATACAATTTGAGAATTTTGATGTATTGTTCATATTCTTTCACTTCTTCTTCTAATTTTTCCACTATGTTTGCGTTATTGATTTTCTTAATCATACAATCTTTTAGATTCTTTTTTTCTTCCAATAATCCAGTGCTCTGCACTATGCTTTTTGAACTTTAAAATGTACAATATTCAAATGGGAGAATTGTATAAAGGACTATATGGCATGTTATAGAAGGCTTGGTAAAGATTAACGATCTTCCAATACCTATTCTGCGTTTGAATTCTTTCTTCCAAAGTTCAGCTTCGATTGCTAGTTGTATTCGCTTTGCATCTTTGTATAACCTTTTTGCCTCTTTCTCTTGATATTAATCGGGTGACTTGTATATCCTTTCCAAGTTTTTCTTAACTTGATCTCTTTAGTCATCTGCAATCCATAAAAAACATCAATTAATTGTCAAATTTATCAATTATATAACTTAAATTTAATGTTTCTTATCATTAACGAGATGCCACAAAACAACTACCGAATGCAATGCAGAATAGACCGAATGCAACACAGAATATACCAAATGCAACTTAGAACATATCAAATGCAATACAAAACATACCAAATGCAACACAAAACAGATTGAATGCAACACATAATAGGCCGAATGCAACACAAAACAGACCGAATGCTACACAAAACAGACTGAATTCTATGCAATATTTTTCCTAAATGATATGCAAATTTTCCTAACTAACATGCAAATTTCCCTAAATGATATGATTTTTTTTTCTAAATGTTATGCAAATTTCCCTAAACGAGATTCAAACTTTCCTAAATGATGCTCAAACTTCCCTAAATGATATGCAAACTTCCCTAAATGTTTAAATTTATGCAAATGCACAACATAGCCATCAAATAGAACTATTCTACATCCAAAACCAAATGCGAGCTTCTTTGGACAAAATGTGAGCTTTCACACACGAGGTGTGAGCTTTCATAGACCAAATGTGATCTTTCACAGACCAGGTGTGAGCTTATTTGTACCAAGTGTGAGAATGTATTGATTTTATGAGAATTTACAATGTAAACACTTAAAAATTGATGTTAGAAAGTGAGGTTTGAGCCCCACGGTGGCCGCCAAATGTAGTCTATAAATCCGCAATTCACAAACCTACATGAAACATTAGTCTAACATACTTTTTAATCAAATTTGAAAGATCTAAATAGTTTAATCAATTTAAAAAATGAAAGCAAATTAAGAGTGTCTCATGGATCTCTAGCTAGAAGGACTAAAGGAATGCTCTTAGCTGCAAAGCAATCCTAAAGTGACAATCCCTAGAACGAGAATTATGCTAAGAATGATGAAAAGATGGATCTAAGATACAAATATATATAAATTAAGAGGAATTGCCCTATTCTATTGCTCAAAATATACTTTAAACATGGATGAATTTGTCATTATGATGATACTAATAAACAATTCTTAATACTAAAATGCTCAATGCTATGCTCAATTCAACAAAATAGACTTGCAATGAAGTAAATTAGTGCTCTAAATGTGAATTGGTGTTTTGCATTGAGAAATGAATTCTATTTATAGGATTTACCCAAGGGTAGGGGATAGAGTGATTTGACCACGGTTAGATGAGAGGGATTGAGTTGTGTTTCAAATAGGGAGACATGATGACAAAATGAGTGGCGAGGATAGCAAAGGACAAATGAGTGGCTAAGATAGCAAAGCCTTGGAGTGATCCATGTGCTTTCAACTCTCCCTTCTCATTAGCTAATTGATCTTTTTCCCTTAGTGGTTGTTGAAAGTATTTAGGGGTTAATTAATTCAAACAATTAATTAAATTAGCCATGTAGGGAGATTAGATGTGTTGGATTTGATCAAATTGAGTATATAACTAATTGATTTGATCAACTACATAGTTTAATTAATCCCTTTTTGGCTTGAATTTAATTAATTAATGGCTTTGTTAATTAATCCATGAGGTTGACTTGATTTGACCACTTTGACTTTGGTTGACCAATTTAGGGTGTCTACACTCCCAATTCTCAAACACGAGAAATTATCAAATTGAATAAAATAGCTACCATCTTGAGTTACGAAGGCAATAACTTTAGGGTAATTTTTTTTTTCTAGCGACCCTTCAATATTTTTAGTAACTACCCATAGAAATACATCATTCACACAAACATAATCTTGTATCCTTGCTTTCTTCTAAAACTGTAGAAAATACTCATACACAACTCTATCTCTCATTGCAGATCTTACGATTTGCAAACTAGGATAAACAATTTCTATGCTAGCAAGCACGTATATCAACACTGAGCACATATGTAACTCATATTAGGATTAGAAAACATAAATCTAACAGTTACATGCAAATATAACCATTAATGCAAAGGAATAAATTACATGGAAGTAGAGCAAGAATACATAGATTTAACGTGGTTCACCCAATCTTGGGCTACATCCACCAAACAAAGAGACCAATATTATTATCTAGTAATTTCAACCAATTACAACCAGTGATCCCTTGTAGCTCAATATCGCCGCTAAATACTACAACACTTCTTCACTCTAACAAGCCACAACCCTAACACCATTTTTCTTATAAAATAGCCCAAACCCTAAAACTCGCTTGACATGTCAACCTAGGGAAGTGATTGACGAGTCAACCTAGGGAAATGGTTGACGAGTCAACCCAAAAAATTCTTGATGAGTTAACAAAAAATTTACCCCCAAACCCCACAAATTGTAGAAAAGTATACAATACTTGCCTGATCAGTCACCACAAACCGATAACTCACCCCCATAGCTAGCTAGATGTTCATGCAAATGATGACTAATAAGCTTTTCCCAGTTAATGCACTAACCATCAGAACACGTCATTATCACGAACTCACACATCTAGAAGCAAAATTTCTTTGACGTTGCAATCTCTATGACATGATATAACGAGATGATTGCATCACAAATTTCATTGATGAAATGGTCTCTTTTTAGATTTGAAGGAAGCTTAGACTTGCCTTTCCTCTTAACCCCCAACCAGACACTTGCAATTTGACTCAAACACCAACCTTTTCTTTCTAAAAAATAGTTCTAGCCAAACTTAATAGGTACATCCACAAATGACTCCCATCCAAGAAGCTTCAATGCTTGGGACACAACTTCAGAGCCAATTTCAACAAAAACTGAACCACTGGAAGTTTAAATTTTATGGGTCCTAGAGTCATAATAACTGATACAAGAAACAATCAATTTAGGACAAGGAATCACAGACGAGATACCACCCACTTCACGTAGACCACTCTCTACAAGTTTTCAAGCAATGAGAGAGTAATATTCTTCTCTCATTCTCCTCACAATGCCATGAATACCCATATCATGTAACTCTGTGTCTTTGATCCCTTCCACCCTATTCTCTAACACATGACATTACAAAGGCTAGCATTTGAAATTGGTGGTATAAAAGGCAATATATTAAGGATTTTGTAATTATAGTTACTATACAATGACTACACCCTAGAATTTCACAAAAAACTAATGAGGTACTTGACAAATTACTACACACGCTACGACCTGAAGAAGCTTTGCTTGTAATTGAAAAAAGATAGTAAAAAATAGAGTAAACCCTTACCCAAACCTTTTTGAGTGAATGCCTAAAATTTTTCCCGTCACCGCAAAATTGGAAACTTTATTTTGCTACCTCCTCAAATCGATTTAAGTCCTACGAAATGATAGCAAAAATTCATTTAATTTACCCGACCAGAGTACACTCCATTTTTTTTAAATGATGCCAATATATTTGCATATCTTTCACCAACTCACCAATCATTAATGCAAGCCACTCACCAACACCTCAGAATGAACATGACTTGGAAATCTATTTAAGTTGGGTAGTCCCCAACATTTTAACGAATAACAACACACACTAACAAGTGGCTGTGTAACTACACAATTTAGAAACTTGTCAACTAAACAACTCAACTACTAGAAAAGTTAAACACTTGCTTGACTTTATGACATAAAGGCTAATAAGCACAAAACAATATGTTACATTGAACAACACTCCATTTTTAAAAACACATTTTCCTTTAAGTCGACTACTTTGCAACATTTTGACTAATAGAAAAACACAACAAAAGTTCAAAAACTTCCCACCTTACTAACATAAATGCTACTAAGCACAGAGGAACAATAAGTATTGGCCCATCTCTGAAAGGAAACAAATCAAGAGCAAGGAAATAAACAAGAATACAAGAGAGTTATTGAAGAGAAGATTGTTACCATGAGAAATGCATAAACTAGGAGCATACACCAAAAGAGCCAATACATGGAGACAAGAAATTTTGAAAGGGGAAAATCAAAGAAAAACCCCTTGTGAATTATGAATGAGGCAAAAGCCCAAAGAATGTGTGTGTGTGTGTGTGTGAGAGAGAGAGAGAGAGAGAGAGAGAGAGAGAGAGAGAGAGAGAGAGAAATGAGAGAGGAGCATCTCTTAAATATAGACAAGGAGAGGAGTTACTAAGTAACTCACTAATCTATGAATGCCAACATTCATAATAGGTGTGTTCAAAGTGACAACATCTTCTTAAGGAGCATAAGCTAATTTTCTTAATAAAGGAATTATAGAAATGACATGTCCTCCCACTTGGACTAGAGGACAAAATACATGCAGGGATTCCATAGGAATCTCCTAATTAAATAAAGTAGGATACCTTGGTTTATCCTCAATAAATAAATAAATACAAACAAGGAAAGATTAACTATTTTAACAATCTCAAAGAAACATACAAAGCCTATTAAAATCGGCATCACAAACAAAACTGAAGTCATAGCTTACCCAACACAACTCTTCACAATACCTTTACCTGACAAAAAATGGTCTCACCTCCAAAACAGTTCCCATCCAATACCTCGCTAATCAGAGAGTTAAATTCTTCTCTCATTCTCTTATCAATGCCATGAATAGCCATACCATGCAACTTTGTCTCCGAGGACCCATCTATTAAAATCATCATCACAAGGACAAATAAATTTTAGGCACCAAACAACTTCTCCATGCAGAACATTACACGCTATTGAACAACTTTCCGGGAACAAAAACACACAAAAGCCCCATTTTCCTGGGGCCAAAATGTTGTCCAATTTTGACCACCGGAATTGGACAACTTTCCAACCATGCGAGACACTTTTCTGATGTTAGACAAATGTTTCAACTAGAAAAGTTCAAACAAATAGCTTTTGGACTAAATAAATATTAGTGAGCATTCCAATTTTCACCCAACTACGTAAATATGAATTTTAAAGTTTAATAGGAAAAAAAACAAGGTGGAAATTCAACCATTCGTCGGATAGACATCTCAGTTTGTGGGGCATTCACATCGTCATCGTCACATCATTCGCGCTTAAGGAGTCGCTCTAATATTACCATTGGCTATAATTAGCCATTTTGCTATACAGCAAAATATCTCATCCAAACATAACAGACCAGACATTTACAGACCGTCTTTCTTTTCTGCTGCTATTGATCGGCCGTATGCAATATAGAGAAATCTGGCATAAAATTCCGAAGTAGCAGCAGGGCATGGTGAAAAAGCGGGACAGCATTCATCCGTCCAGGTATTTTATTTTGAATCCGCCTTTAAATGTTGTTTAATATTTATTTTTTTCAAAATTTTCTGTGGTTCGGTGTAGATTTTTTTTGGAATACTCACCAAATTTCGAAAGCAATTGCTGGCGTTAGCTCAGCAAGAATTTGCCCGAGGAGTTGAACCCTAAACAGCAAGATTAGTGCGGGCATTTATCATCTAGGGTTCGTAAAAATGTTAGTTACGTGAATTTTAGGATTGGTGTGGCAAGTAATGTTAATTTTTTTTTTGTCGTGTTTGTACAGGCTAGAGGTAGCTATTGATAACATGGGCGTAAAGGTTGCACTACGTGTGAATGGTGGGAATACGGAGGGGGCTAAGGGTTCGATTCCTGACCAAGATCTTCAGTCCGTTCAGAACTCTGGAGCGTCTACAAACAAAGTTGTTGAGAAAAGTCGACGTGCCAAGGGCACAGAGAAGAGTGTGTTGGATGACATAATGGGTGATCCGGATGACTTTGGGGACCTCGGGGATTTGGACGCGGGATCCGAGAGCGATGGCGGGCGATGGGAAGATACTTTCAAAATGACGTAAGTGGAAGTATTTATTTTCTTTTTAGGCAGTAAATTTAGTTTGGTTGCAGTTCTGCTGCGCGTTTATTTTCTGTTCAAAACCCTTTCTGCACATATGCTTGCTTCTTTTTGAAATTAGAAAGTTAGAATGTCGTTGGCAGCATGAAACCCTATAACTATTAGTTAAATAACCTAGTGAAGTTAGCATAATTATTCGTAGTGAGCAATGCAGAAGCCATTCAGTTCGCCCACAATGCCTCTACTTGTATAATTTAACAAACTTTCGACCTCACATTTGGGCATTTATTTTTGGTGCTCAAACAACTAAAATAAGCCCATCCCTGACGAGTCTAAACAATTTAGAAGTTATGGTCTTCGGTATTTGTTTTCACATGGATTTAATTCTTATCAACAATAATTTGTACCAGGTGGTAACGTGAGCCCTTAAATATTTTCATTTGTGTTTATGGCATCTATATTAGGGTAAGTGGAAAGTGACATGGATTTGGGAATGGTTTTTGAAATTGCCGTAGCTAGTTTTCTCATGTTTATTTCCCGAGTGGTCCCATGAAACCAAACAGTTATAAAATGAGGAAATATATGAAGCTTTGTGTGGAAATACAGAGCCACAATGTGTTGAAAGGAAACTTCAAGTGATCAATACGGAAGGGGACAAAAGATTTCCTACACCTGCTCAAATGAAGCGGGGATATTTTCTGTGAAACATGTATTTATGAGTGGTGAATATTTTCCTAATAATTAGACTGTGAAAATGAACTGGTAGTTTGACTATTGATGTGCCTAATTTGCTATGAGACTGTCATATTGCACAAATGCTAGAATTTTCTCTTACATTATATACAGAGTGATATTCTATTGGCCATTGGCCATTGCATGACCTTTGGAAACACGAGTTTCAAATTTATTGGAATGAGAGACATATACTCGTATTAATGTATTTTAGAGGAAATTTCTTAAAATAAGATCCTCAAGGTGTAACATGTATTAATAGGGATCCCTTAGATTTCAGCTATCCGCTTCATCTTTTTTGAATGTGCTTACTGAATGCACTTGATTGGATTTCATAGGCAATCGAGATCAGTCCAATCCAATCTTGACTTTCTGAGCTACTTCTTGTATACAAATCAATTTTGTTTTATTTTTTGGCAAAACTATGTCCCAAATGTCTGTCTCTCATTTATTATTGTCACACATCACGTATGCATGCGCACACATGGTTGTGGGTGCATTTTGCTTTGTGGTTCAAGTCCTCATTTCCAAACTCAATCACATTTACACATGCTCCTACGTGATGGGGGTGGTGTGTAGGTGCACACACATTAACATTTATTTGGTACTCACATTCAAGTTTGTATTTCCACACTTGGTAAATATACTAACAATTTTTTTTGGGCCTAGCCTTCATCTGAAGGCTCTTCGTGGCACTAGTATGATGTTTAATGCACCATTGAACTTGAACTATGGGATGATTCACAAGTATGGAAAAAATGCAATAATTGTATTTATCAAATATACTCATATAATACAGAAGTATACAATTTATATTTGATTTGCAATATGGTTGCCAATATTTTGATATCCCTGGAAGTAGAGCCCCATCAAATCTTTAACAATTCACTAAACCTTAGAAGATTCTTAAACAATGCCTCTATGGCTGGCAATTGGCTTGAAAATATTGGGGCTTAATATTTTCATGAAATAATGCCCACCTGGTGATTAGTGAGGAATATAAAACCAAGCATGATTAAATTGCAATAAATTTCAATGAACTTTCCGTATCTTTGTGAGCTTTGGATCAAATTATTTATAGGCACTAGGCTGCAATAATTAAGATTCAAGAATATGGGATATTCCATATTTTTCTATGTTACTCATTTGGTGACCTCAAGCCCTGGATCCTGGCTTGATTACATTGGATATGGATACATGGTTTGTTTCCTCAGGTGCTGGCGGGGAATGTGCTTAGTAGGTCAGATTTGCCCGGATGTGTCCATGGACATACCTTGGATGAATATGGGCTTCACAACACACAATCAGAATGGGCTGAGAGTTTTTTATTTTGTTTAATTTATTTTTAATGGTTGGCCATGGTGTGAACTTGTGTGATTATCATGCTGCAAAACCGACAGAAACCAGACATCCTCATAATTCTGTCCTGTGTCCGAACTTGTGCTGCTTCCTTTGCTCAGCTTCCCTCCCTAAATCGTAAAGAATTGTGTCAAACCAGCTGTATGGCATTTGATGATGTTAAATTTTCACATTCAGAAATGATTTGTCTGGTAAGGGTTCAAAGGCTCCTGATGTTGTGTAAAGTCTTACATTAATCTGCTGGTAGGGTGCCCTCCTGCCCCTCCTTTTTTGGGTAGTTTTTTCAATTGATAAAAGATTTGTCTAATTTAACTTGATTAGTTTTAGTTTTCCTTAATTAATAATATTACAAGGTTTTTGAGAGGTCCAATATTTATTTATCATCTAAGGAGAGAATTTTTATGGTTTAAACTTTTGAAAACTACATATAGATGTTTGGAGGATGTAATGGGATATGCATACCACCAAGGCTAAGTATGTATTTTTGATTTATCAATTAAGGAAAGACTTATATGGTTAAAAAAACTAAATATAGATTTTTGGAGGATATCATGGGATTTGGATGGCACTATGGCTGAGTATAGATTTATATTTGTGTGTGGTTGGTTGTGTTGTGTGTCTACATATATAAAATTTATATGGTTTTTGTATTCACAAAACCAAAATAAGCTCAAACCTTTTATTTTTACTGTGTCTGTGAACTGAACACCTGTACCCAGACCCAAACTCAAAACTTGAAGCAGTAATGTAGATATATTTGTGATTTCATGCTTTTTTCCTCTGACAATTGTAGATTGAAAATTAGGATTTTGAATGATCAGCAGTGAGTAATCAACGGCTCTTATTTTTCTGTCCATTTTTTAATCTGACCTTTCCTCTTGACCGTGGGCTGGAACTTGTTTTTTGAAATATCTGTAAAGTTCAGCAACATCTGTGATTTTCATTGTGGTAACAAACATGACTTTTTATTAAGGGCAACAAAGGCTGTCCTGCTGATCTTTATATGGGCTATTTTCCTGGCCCTTTGGTGGCATACATGTACAACACAATAGCTTAAAAGACAAGCTCTAGAAATTACACTTGTATATTATTTTTGATTTAGTTTGTGGGATTTCTATCTGTATGTATTTTGTCATCTCTTTGGTGACTATTTACAACTAATAGCTATTTCTTTGATAATCTTTACCTCCCAAAGAAATCACTAATCGTGGGAGTTGGTCCTTGTGGAGAAGGGAAAAGTACACCAACCTCAAGACCTGTCGAAGTCCTGAAGGATGCACATTTCCTTGTGCCACCTCACTTCTACTAGCACTCTAGTGAGCTAGGGGATCAAGACACTAAGTGGTAAAGAGAGTTATGACTAATTAAAGTACTTGATGAAAATAAATTACAACAATCAAGACAATTGGGATGATAAATGAAAATAAACCTAAATAACTTGAATAGATTAACAGACAAAAATATTTAGACTACTGAAACTGAAAGAGCTAATTACAAAGAACAAGCACAGAACTTGACAAGCTTACAACCTTGGACACCAGTGCGGGTCGCGGACGACAACACACGTACAGGACACAAGCGCAGTGTGCACATGTGCCGTAAGGACAGGGTATAAAGACAATGACAACAAGCTAAAAGAATAGAGTACGACTAAAGTAGATAACAAAAGATTAAATATGATAACATCATACGATTACGCTATGAAAATCACAAGGGAAGAGGAAGATGATCTCACAACAATGACCTCGAGTTGAAGAAGTTGGTATTCCAAATACATTCCTCTGCAAACCTACACACGAAAACAAGGAAAAAGGTTGGGTGGTTGTTTGGAGACCCGCCTCAGTTAGATCCCAGCTTTTGTGTTTCGACCTCCACGACAGCCGATTAGACACAAGGACTGGTTATAGATAACCGTTTATGAAATGATAGACACAATAATAATAAAAGAAATAGATAAAGATCAATATATGCTATCAAAGAGACAAAGTAAGGTAATGTAGAGAACTCCCTTGTTGGAAATAATAGTTACTTGTTTTATTGTTTGGGGGGTGAATCAGTACAAACAGATATTGAACTAATTCAACCACTGATTTAACTAGTTGCTGAAATACTATCCAAACAATAAAACAAGTAACTGATGCAAATACATAAATGAAAGTAACAACAAGCATCCACAAGTTACTCACACATAACACATATTTTTCACTTGGAAACCCTTGTAAGAGGGAAAAAAGCACGGTGGGGATGACACCCACAAGCCCAATAACTGCAGTATATGAGTTTGCCCTGTTAGGAGCTACAAATACCCTTTCTGAGGGTTCACCCTGTTAGGAGTGACTAGTACACTGTTAGGAATACAATAAGATCAGCTATGATCTACCTCGTTAGAGGATTTTAAACCTCAATAAAGAAGTTACCTTGTTAAAGGATTTACAAAAAGAACTTGTTAGAGTTCACTCGGTTAAGGGATTTTGCTTGTTGCAACTTTTAGGAAACAACAAGATTAGTGATCTGGATGTAGTACTGATTGCTTGTCAGATCTTAGCCTCAACTTGAAATCACAAAACCCTAATCACCCAAAACAACTTTACCAACAACAACAACTCTCAACAACTCTCTTTTTCAATATGAGCAGGTCATATATATAAACAACTTGCACTGACCTAAAAATGATCATCAAATTGTTTTTCGCGACAACACCACGTGTCCAATTGATAATCTCGATGAGAAAAACGATTTACCATGACTGCGTTAGGTCAAGATAAGATCTGCAAGTTTATATCTCCAAGGTAGTTAACACATTTTGGCTTCTCTAATGCAATCCCTCAAATCTGCCTTAAATGCGTGCATCAATCTTGTAAATACCAATACATTGGATGTATAACCATAATTCCACGTCATCAAATCATCAGAAATGATCGCACATACTTTACCACTCACCAATTTGTGATCTACGGACTGGTTGATCAAGAACATAAGAGTTCTACCTGTCTTAGTGTCTATGACACTAAAAACCCTATAACCGCTGAACCAAATGAGTTGTGGTTGGAACCACATTGCAATATAAACTGGTTGAAGCTATATTTGTGTCTGCTCCATATAATTCCATCTATACCATGATTTTCACCAAAGTGTTCTTTGTGCAGTCTATCGATATTTTGGACCTAACCAATTTTCAGTATTACCTCCTTACTGATTGTACCTTCACTTTACCTATAGTACATTATGACTTGTACTCACTTAGTTGCATTGGACTGGCTTAGTTGACATCAATGACAACCAAATAAATGACTCCTTATAACTGCACCACAATATTCAACAATTTCCCAACACTATACCAACAATACACAATACCAACAATCTCCCCCTTTGGCATTGATGGCAAACATATGCTGAACTTATCACAATCGTGCAGTCATAATATCAACTTATGACTCCCTACATACTCTCCATACATGCATATACTCCCCCATACATATACTTAATCATATATATATATACTCCCCCTTTGACAACAATGACAAAGGTACCAAAACTAGAGTAAATATATACAAAATCTTACTTACATCCTGTCAAAGATTACCTTGAAGTGAATCTTTGCTGAAGTCAAGGATGTTTCCCATACCTTCTGCAAGTCACCCATAGCAATTATTTGCTCCATCAAACTCAAAGCAAGCTCTTCCATGCTATCTAAGGTGTTCATGTCGGGTAGGGCAAGTATGGCTTCTACCTTCTTCACATTCTGTTGCATCACTTCTACTGTAGGGGATAAGGTTGATTGAAGTTCCAGCAGAGTGATCATTCTCTTCTCTTGCTCAATTTGAATCTGCTTGACCTTGTGTGAAATTTGCTTGACCTTGAGTGAAATTTGCTTGACTTGACTATTATAAGTAGTGAATGAACTTGACAATGGATCAAGCTCACCGCTTAAGTTTTCCAACTCCTTCTGTGCTTCTGTTATGCTTTGTTCCAAATCTTGAACAAAATTGGAATACCTTGATACTTTGACAACCAATTGACTTGCCTTAGTCAATGTAGTCTTAACTTCCTTTATCAAATTTGACAATTTGATCCTATCTGTGGTAATCTTCTCCATCAGCTTACCTATCATCTTCTTCTCTAAGTTCTCTTCTGCATTCTTCATTGCAACTGACTGCAAATCTAGACCTTGATCTAGAATTGCCTTAACTATAGTATCCATCTGATCAATAGGTGTGTCATCTTCATCATATTTAACCTCAGGCACTAACTTAGCTAAAAATATCTCTAGCTTGTCTTAATACTCGTGTCTTCTTCTTCTTTGATTTCACCTTGTTTCTTACAACATGTATCCTTAATTGATTTGACAGTTTCATCAATTCCTTGGGTTTCAGTTTGGATATGTCTACCGGTGTGATTGGTAGTTCATCTTCATCAACTTCTGCTTCTTTTGCAGCAATCATCGGTTTATGTCTCTCACTTGCACTTGTAACTTCAAGACTTAATTTCCTTGTAATCTCAGGTTCTTCATCTTTTTCTGAGTCTCCTCCCGCTTATTCTCTACAGCTTTCTCTTCTTCCTTCTCAGAAATCATCTCCTCTTTATGTTGCACAAGCAACGATGAGGATGAATCCTTTTTGCCTGTTATGTCTACAGTTTCAATCTCATCACCACCGGTTTTTGATAGATTGATGTTCTGTGTTTCAATGTCCTTCACCAAGTTAGGAATATCAGGAACAATATTCCCAATTAACTGATCTTCAGAAAATGTATCTTTTCCCTGTTTTGGTTCATTTGATTCTGTATGAACTTGTTCTTCTTGGGCTGCTACTGCCTTTATCTGTAATAGCTCTCTCCATGTCTCAACAGTCTCATTATGTACACTTTGTGTGTCATCAATTAGAAGTCTAGCTACTCTGCTCTTAATTTTGAATTTATGCTTGTGAGCAGTGATCATTATCTTAGCATCTTCTTCACATAACTCATGTTGAACTTGGATAAGTGCTCTTTCCATAATCTCTCTATCCAACTGTAATGCGACCCTCCATCTAGCATCAATTACCTGATATAACTCATTAGGGATGCAAGAATGGATTTCTAAAGGTGTTTGCAAAATAATGAAAATGATACAGAATTGTATCTTCTATCTTCTTCTTGTCTTCATTGCTCCCCAAAGTGTATCTTCTACCAACAATAGCTAGTCTACCGTTGTCCACAATACCTTTTGCAATATCATCAATAGAAGGTGCCTTCTTAGTTTCACCACTTTTCTTCAGTTCAGAGGCATCCTTGTCTGATTCTGTCCTTGCATCATCAGTTCCCTTCTGATCATTCTTTTCCTCAGTTGATTCTTGCTTCCTCTTGTAGGTTTTCTTTGGAGTAGAAATGTTGTGACTTTTCTTCCTTGATGGTTCCCTTTTAGACTTAACTTTGCTAGTAGTTGGTTTTCTCTGTTTGCTCTTAACTTCAGCTATGGTTGCAGCAATGCGAGATGTACCTGCATCACTACCTCCAAACTTCTCAAGATTAGATACCATTCTCCTTGATTTTCTCTCAATCACCGGTTTCTTCAATTCCTTTTGAATTTTAGAAACTGCTTCATCCTGAGTTCCCAATCTCTGCGCTTGTTTGTCTAAGGGTTTAGACAACAACTCATCAACATGCAAAGTTACTAAATCACTTTCAACTTCATAACCCACAGGAGGAATCCAACATGTCCTAGGTTCCACAACTTGCTCAATACATGATTCGGTGTCAACTAGAAAACAAATATCATTCTTGTACTTCTCTACAATGCCAGCTGGAATCCTTTCTCGTTTGTGCATTCCAGATTGGAAATCTTTGAGTTTGAAATAACCCCACATGACATTATTGAAGTTTTTCCCTAGTTCCTTTATGAATTCACTTATTTGCATAACTATCGGTTTGTTCGTTGACCATGTAACATTTCCTTTACTGGGGAAGAATTTTTGAACATAGTAAAACATACATACCAATAGAGCTCCATACTTGAATGATTGTCTCTTGTCTCTCTTTATCCTTTCCATGTTCGCTAAGAATTGGCTTTTGATCATCTCACATAGATCATATGTTGAATCATCCTTCACAATCCGATAGGTAGCGTGAATAGCTCGATCAGGCACATTGTTAACTCGACTAGACTAGTAAACTCTGTAGCCTATCACCATAGATGCGAAATGAACTTCCTTGTCTTCAATATGATCGATTGTCATTGCTCTCCCGTTTAGTTTGGATTTGGTTAACTTAGTGACCAAATGAGTAGCCATCGTTCTTAATGTACATTCTAAACCTTGTGCTCAAAATCCTGTAACCCTTTGAATCAATGTCTTCAAAATCTTGTGTGGTCTATCCAGCCATATGAATTGATCATGTACTTTGCTTAACACATAACGAATCCAATCGGGATGGAATTCGGTAGGAATGTCCACAACATAAGTCAAACCCTTCTCATGTTTGTGTTTGACTTTCAATACTCCACTCCCTTGTATTCTTTCTTGATTGCACATACCCTTGTATTCTTTCTTGATTGCTTCAACTCCCAATTCTTTGATTCTACAATGGATAAAAGATCGAACATCTTCAATCAACAACACACCACGAGGGATAGTGGATATGGCACCAGACATCTATTTCAGCCGCTTTGCTCGGATGCAGTTTGAATACGGGTCAAGGTTCCTTAGAATTGTTTACCAGAACAGGGGTATCAATGTTCTCGGCCATCACAACCAACTGCAACAACACACAAATCTAACCAGAGATTGAAATGATATCTTGCAATACACAGGTTAGAGTTTCACGAAAACTCGATATGAAATCAACTCTAGATCTCAATCACAAAAGTAGCCTTTCGCACACACTAGCTCAAGATAGCTCTCGAATTCTCAACTCAAAGTCGAAAAGAGTGAAAAGAAGTTACTTTTCCTTCTATATACCGTTAGAGAAATAGACGTTGCATACATCAATGGTAGGAATAGTGTCATATCACTTGTTAACACGTATCCATCGGTTGGTACTTAACCAATCAAGAAAAACCGCTCTCAAATAGAAATTTGACCTTGAAATCTCAATGCAGTCTACACACAATCTCAAAAACAAAATTACAGAAACTTAAACCATAATGTGCATATAGATCTTTACAGCTCTTGAGTCTAGGGGATTGGTAATGGACA
This sequence comes from Thuja plicata, assembly GCA_018584345.1. Taxonomy (NCBI): domain Eukaryota; kingdom Viridiplantae; phylum Streptophyta; class Pinopsida; order Cupressales; family Cupressaceae; genus Thuja; species Thuja plicata. The sequence continues at coordinate 3,752,729 of MU223281.1, read as the reverse complement.
CACAATCTCAAAAACAAAATTACAGAAACTTAAACCATAATGTGCATATAGATCTTTACAGCTCTTGAGTCTAGGGGATTGGTAATGGATTTGTCTTTAAGCACTCCCCCTAAGCAAATAATATGCTTAGTTTACCGATGGAACCTCCACATTTCTTAAACTTGTGGAGTTCTCAGTCAACTCAGAGGAATTCAGTTCACCTTTCTTTACCCAAGTCTTGTTCATATCACTTCTGACTTTGTCACCATTAGCAACTTGCATTTCTTTTCCATTTTCTGACTGATGAAGAGATTGGTTCTGAATCAACAATTTTTAGCTAGATGACCTATCTTATGACATGCAAAACATGCTATACCAGTTGACTTCCAAGGACCAGCATACCTCTCATATTTCTCATTCTGCAATTTATTGCTAGGTGTCCATAGTTACCACATACAGAACATGTAGTATTGAATTGTCTTTCTCCTCTACCAGTATTCACCGATGTGACAGGTGACCTAGGTGCATATACTCTTGACCTGCAGTTTTCAGCTTTGTGTCCATATTTGTTGCATGAAAAACAATATCCATCAAAGTTACCACCACTGGATCTATTGCTAGATCTACATTCATATGCAACACAACCATACTTGTGACAATTGAAACAATAACCATTAAAAGAGTAAGGTCTATTCACCGGTATGCTCCACACATTTGCACTATGACCAAGCTTTCCACAATTATAGCAACTAGGTTTGTTAGGTTTCTTACCTGATTTGATTGGATCTACCTTCTGATCTTTCTGTGCTTCCTTAGGTTCAGCATTAGAGGATTCTTCAACTTCGAATGTTCCTTCTCTCGAGTAATATAGACCGGTTGTATCTTTGTGTCTTCTATGACTCTTCAGTTGTTCATCAAGCTTTTGTGAGCTTTCATTGTATTTCTTTAGTTTTCCATTTGCTTCTTTTTCAGTTTCCTGTTCTTTCCTCAATGACCCATTCATCTCCCTAAGTCTTTCATTCTTAGCTAATACTTGAAGATTCTTTGTAGCAGTATCCTACATTTGATTTTGATATAGGGTAAATTCCTCTCTTAGTTTGACAAGCTCTTCACCTTTTGCTTTTAGAGCATCCTCAACAATTTTCTTGGCAACTTCTTCATTCCTTTTTCCTTCCAGATCTTTACACATCTTGACAGACTGACTTTCAAGCTCTCTTTTCAGATTAGCCATAATTTCTTTAAGCTTCTTGTTCTTTTCCAACAAATTTGCTACCGCTTCTTCAGATTCTTCATATGTACTTCCTTCAGATAGTTATTCTATGTAGTCTTGACTTCACTCAGTTGATCAGCAAGTTCTCTCCTCTTTGCATTATCAAGTTGCATCTCATATCTATACTCCGCCATGATACTGGATCTTTACCCAAGCTGTTAGACTTATCACCAAGAAGACCTATGCTCTGACACCAATTGTTGGAACTAATAGGTACTGAGAGGAGGGGTGAATCAGTACAAACAGATGTTGAACTAACTCAACCATTGATTTAACAAGCTGCTGAAATACTTTCCAAACAATAAAACAAGTAACTAATGCAAATACATAAATGAAAGTAATAACAAGCATCCACAAGTTACTCACACATAACACATATTTTTCACGTGGAAACCCTAGTAAGAGGGAAAAACCACGGTGGGGATGACACCCACAAGCCCAGTAATTGCAGTATATGAGTTTGCCTTGTTAGGAGCTACAAATACCCTTTCTGAGGTTTCACCCTGTTAGGAGTGACTAGTACACTGTTAGGAGTACAATAAAATCAGCTATGATCTTCCTCGTTAGAGGATTTTATACCTCAATAAAGAAGTCACCCTGTTAAAGGATTTACAAAAAGAGCTTGTTAGAGTTCACTTGGTTAAGAGATTTTGCTTGCTGCAACTATTAGGAAACAACAAAATTAGTGATCTGGATGTAGCATTGATTGCTTGTCAGATCTTATAAGTTCTCTGTAATGCAAGGCCTATCCATGTCAGTGTAGTGAAGCATAACCTTAATGTGTTCAATAAAGCTAAGGAGATACTCCACACATTCCCACCACGAGTCATCCAATATTCTTTGCTTCATTTTTGTTGCCCTCCCACTGTTGCTTTGCTTCCATAAAGACTAATTTTGGCTGATCACTACATTGCAAAGTGTCACTTTCACTTTTACAAGTCGTCTCAAGACAATTATGTTAGATGCAAAATGGGTATCAACAATCTATAATAGAAACTAAAGCAAAAAAATATAATTAAATAAAGACAAACTTTAAAGAAGAATACACATTACACAATCAAATTATGAAAATTAGAAAATGTAAAATACTAATTTTATTTATATTTAATTAAATTACTACTTTAAGTTCACTTACCTTCAATAGCTCCAAACTTGAGAATAATCTGAAAATTTGGATGTCCTCAGCCTCTGCATACACCTCTTTTATCCACCCAATTTTATTCCCAATCGTTTGTAGCATAATATTGAGTGAGTGGACTGCACAAGGTGTCCAAAAGATATGCTGATATCACTCTTCAACCAACAAACAAGCAGCTTTACAATTCTTTGCATTGTCCAATTCTGACATGAACAATGTTTCTAAGTTGCACTGTCTAAATGCTAGAGAGTAGAATATCAACAATAAATTACCTATCTTTTACTTGCCCCTCACAATCCATTGATTTTCAAAAGCATTGCCCCTTTAGGGGACACTACTATGCCATTGATCAATGGACAATTGTTTGAATCTTTCCATCCATATGAAACAGGGGATACACTTGTCTCAATCCATGAATTCCTTATGGGCCTCAATACATCTTCAGCCCCATTGACCTCTCTTTCCAACAAGGTGCTGCGCATTTTCTCATCATTGGGCTCCTTATGCCCTCTTGGAACTTTGTTGATACTTTTCAACATCTTCCAATATTGGGAATGGACAGTGTCCGGACACACAAGCGAACTAGACCCGGATCTCCACTCGGTTCGAACTAGACTAGTACCAAGGGTTGAGAGCCACGAACCATGTAACTTAGGGGAAAACACCCACACTTTCCCATTGAAATAATCTACAGGCAGAAGAAAATACTTGGCACTAGTGACCGATGTGGTATTCATTGGTCCATAAATGTTCACATGAACCAACTGCAAGAGCTTGGTTGCTCTCTAATCATCTCCATCTAAGGATAGAGTCCAATGCTACTTCTTTGCGTGGTAAGCTTCACATACTCACGTGTCTACAACTAAAGCTTAGGTAAGCCATCTACCATATTCTTTCGAGTCAACTAAGATAGGTTGAGATGCCCTTACCTCTGATGCCAAATAGAATTGATGGAGGAACTCTTTGTGGTCATTGCATGCTCCAGAGTATCTTTGGTGTCAACCAGACTATACAAACCATGATCTTTGAGGCTGAAAACAATTCTCTTCTTGGATTCCTTATCAACAATGCTACACTAGTGTGTACTAAAGATGACATCCAACTTCAGATAGTGTCATATAATCCGACTTACATGCAATAGATTGAGCTCCATGCCCGAAACATAGCATACATTGAGAAAAATCAGATCTCTCCCACCTGATGTAATCTAAACATTGCCCTTGCCGTCAAGTGTATACTCTTTTCCACTGCCGAAGTTCATTGAATTAGAGCAGGCTCGTAGTCCGTGAACCAATATGTCCTGTATGTGAAATGGCGAGAAGCTCTAAAATCAATGTACCATGCAAAAGACTTGACATGATATGCTGGTCCTTTTTCCATAAATGCATAAAAGGCAGACACTTGCTCAATATGCTATGCGACATGGGTCTTCCGCTGAGACCCTCCCTAGTTGGATTTCTGATTAGCCAACTGCTTCCTGTAGTGTTTCTGCATGTGGCCAAGCTTGCGACCATTATTTCATGTGCTATATCCGCCTTGGAACTCTCCTTTGATTTGCTTTGTCCTCTCTTCTTAGAAGATTTGCCTTTGCCTTTATCTTTGGCTGTAAAAGCCTGTTACATACTAGCTATTGCGCTGCTGCTTTCAACTGCCCAATTGCAATAGCTTATTGCACAGGTCATGAAACTTCAAATCAACACTAGCGGAGGTAATGTTGAGAGTTTTGATGAAGTGCTCATAGGATCGAGGTAAGCTTTTCAGTGTGATAACCGCCATATCCTTTTCTTCCATCTTGTGACCAATGGCCTCCATTTGATCACTAATGTCTTTGATCTGCATGAGATGATCTTGTAAAGACATCTTGTTGTCTATCATAATTGAGAACAACATATTCTTAAGGTGACCATCCTCTGTTACAAGGTATTGTAGTTCTTACCATCGAATCTCTGATTCGCTTCCAGCATGATGCCATCCCTCCTATTTTTCATTGACACAAAAAATGAGGTTAAAACCAACTGTAACAACGAACTTTGATTTTGAAAATGTTTGATTGTTCTGGCAAAAGTCAGTCAAACCCTTCATAGCAGCTGGTGTGAATTTAGCTGGTGTGAATTTCAAGGTGATCAGCTCAGAAAAAGAATACCCCTGTTTTTATTTCAAAAATAAGTCAAAAAATCAGAACCTTGGTTTGCTGGATTATTTTTTCCTGAAAACCACTAATATTTGTCAAAAGCTAGGCTCAGAAACCCTAGCTGCAGATGATAACTCACAATTTGTGTAATCTGGGCATATAGTGTTGAAAACCCTAGAGTTTGCAGAAAATTGTCCAACAAATAACTTACGATTCTACAAACCCTCGATGCCAACAGAAAACGTGAACAGACCCATGATTTTATATGAAAAATCGTGCAAAAAAAATTCCCTGAAAAAATCGTGCAGCAAAAGAACAATTGAAAAAACCAGGATATTGTGTAAAAAATTGTGCAAAAAATTCCAAAAAACCACGCATTTTGCACTGGAAATTGTAGTGCTAGATTTGCAGTATAAACCCGCCAGATATCAACAAAAAAAATGTGATTTTTAGAGATGTGATGTCCAAAAACTGCAATTTGGATCCAGAAGAACTCTGCAATTTTAAGAAAAAACCTTCTGTGATTTTCTTCAAAGAATCCCACTATTTAAAAAAAAAATCGATCAAAAACTTCTGAAAACAATATTCAGGTAACTAAGAATTTTTATTGATAATTTTTTTTCCAAAAAAGTTCCCGTGCTTAGATATCATGAAATGGTAATCGATTAATCACAAAGGAGTGTGTAAATAGAGATTACAAATGATGTTTCTAAACATAAACAATTGAGAACTACAACTAATAAAATAATCTTACTAAATTAGTAAATACTAACTAAATGACCATTATAGGTAAATATAACAAAATTACTTGTAGCGACAGCCTATCATGCTTTCCCATTGCATTCCTAATATGGTTCGCTGATGGAAATGAGCTAAGAAATGGATCCATGTGTATTTAGGACACTTCGTTTTCAATAGGGATTATTAATGATCATAATGCTTGGTGTCAGTTAATTACAATTCTCTCTAAGTTCAGCTGCAATTATGTAATTTATTTATCAAATACTTTGTAAATAGAGTGTACTGTTGGAATTGTTATTTATGACAAAAATCAGGTACATACTCAAAAGGGGACATGACATCCACAACTAACATTGGTTCTTTATTGCATCTGTGAGCTACTTTCCATTTAAGTCTTTTTGAGAAGGTGCTTTGTAGCCTTTTCTTGCTACTATCAATGTATTTACCATATTTTTTAAATAAGGGCTGCTTGCGACATTTAAGGGAAGATTGTTGAAGTGGTAAAAATTGGCACATGCCTAATCTATATCTCAATGCAGTTCGTTCTTCCACCTTGTACCTTCCAATCACTGTTGTGCTTCAAATATGTTTTTGGATACAAAAAGTAATGTGTTGTGTGTGTAGGCACTCTATTTGCAGCTATTTGCAGTAGATGAAGTGGATGCAGATGTCCTTCGTATGCACAGACTGTGACTATTAGCTTTGGATTTTGCAATGACTGCCCTTGTTCTCCCTTCGTAATTTTTTCCCTTTTGTCAATGCAAGGTGTGCTTTCATCTCTTGTTTTAGCTTATTTGTGTTATTGACTAGGGCTTGACATCGTAATGAGAAATGCTTGCAAGATGATATTTGAGGTGAGTCAACCCTCCATAGTGTTGGTTTTGACATCTTGTTCAAATGGTTGTCTCAAGTGTCGGTCCCTGTACACCATATTTGAGGCTTGACATCACGATGAGTAATGCTTGCAAGATGATATTTGTGGTGAGCTAAGCCTCCATGATGTTGGTTTTGACATCTTGTTCAAACTGTTGTCCTAAGTGTCAGTCCTTTGATGCCATATTTCCAGTAGGGTTTCTAGCATGAGGGGGGTGAGTACTTGTAACTGACATCGAATTTGTTGAACTTAATGTAGTTTAAATTAGTATCAATTCAATATAATCTAATCATTTTATTTCTAAGAAAATGTTAAAATCAGAAAAAGAATTTATGTATAAAACAAAAACAGCATAAACTCAATATAATCTAATCCATAGTTGAAAAACTTGGACTCGGCAATAACTCGGCTGGTCCAAATTTTTTGAAAATCTCGGATACACCAAAAACTCAGCTAAAAAATTGGCACTTTTATCAAACATTTGAAAATATTTAAATATATAATTTCTTAAAATTTCTTAAAAGAACACATATACACCAAATTTGTAGAACATATACTGATTTAAGATTTCCATCATATATAAATTTTAGTTTTGAGTCAAATACTACATAGCAATTAGAACTTAGCAAATTAACAGAGTCATGTACCAAAAACAAGTGCAACATCTGAATAAATTGAGTTCAATACATATCAAAGTCAAACTTTATGAAACAATTACAACCTCTTAATACATATTAAGTTCAAGTTTCAGTATCAATGAAATATAGAAATCATAAATTGTGGCTACAACTAGAGCTCAAAAGAGATTGTTGCCATTGGGTGGGTGGTGCTGAAGTAGTTGCAGCATCCTCAACAGGTGCATGAATAGGTGCCTCTGACGGATGACCAAGCTCACATGTCTCCTCACGTGCTGCCACTTCTGGATCCCAGTCATCTTCCTCCATCTCGAGCTCAGCTAGGTGATCATTAGTATAGAAAGGGTCCACATCCACATCATCACCATCAGGAGCAGCAACCCAATCTGCTGAATATGGATCAATGTCATCCAAGTCAAGTGCTTCATGTGAAGCCTGCTCTCGCACCTTCTTTTCGTGTAATCAAGGGTTGTACCGCACATAGACCAAGTCATTCAAGTGCCGTCGAGTCAACTTATTGCGCTTTTTTGTATGAATGGCCTAAAAAATGCCTCCAGTTACGCTCACAACCAGAAACCCTACAGGGCTGCGATAATATTCGGATGTCTCAGATGTCCCTGATCCTCTCTGGGATGTCTACATGTGCCCTTCTGTATTGGGAACATCATTAACCATTTCTGGGACATTTTGCCTTTCTGGAAAAATCTAGAGATGGCTAGGGGACGTCCCTTGCTGTTCCACCATCCTGGAAACACAAGTGGGTGCGGGCCACCAGTTATAGGGCTGTGGATGTGTCCCCAAGGAACACAAAGTAAATAAGCCTGTGACGTATGGTTCCAACAACTTGGAAGGGTAATCAAATTGCAATGCACCCCCAATTGAACTGGCTATTTGGTGGATTTGGCCGGAATCATATCTTTCCCCTACCTTCATCACAATAAAATACAGCAATCTTGTTAAAACTTTTTAGGGCATTAGAAGCGCTAGAAGAATGCATAAATTTATGCATTGTATGTGTAAAAAAGTACAGAAGAGTTTTTAATCATAAATAATAACATATCAAATTGTAAAGATAGAGACAAAAAAACTGATGATGTTTTTGATGTTTTGAAGTGGGGAAAAAAACACTTATTATCACAAGACAATTTAACTTGAAAAACTTAAAACACATTGTGATTGAACTAATGGTTACAATTATTGTTCATTTTATTCTTTATGTTTATTTCAATTTCTGTATAATGTAATGGAAACAAAAATGAAAAAAAGGAATGGAAAAACTATTTGTTATAAATCTGAAACATAACAAAAAAGGACTAAAAAATAGAAGGATTCATTATATCTGGAGATTTCGTGGATGATGGATTGAACTCTTTCTTCCTCCTCCTCCAGCTCTGTTTAGTTTTCCTCTACTTGATTGCTAAAGTGCAAAAAGTTTAATCATAAAATGCAAATGTGCTATAGCGGTTTTGAGTATGATAGGATGTGTATTTAATTTGGGACCCAACACCCTCGTTAATGGATTTACATTTATTGCTGTTTTGATTTGTGGTCTTTTCCTAAGTATTTAAAAAGTGCAGGTTGGTGGATAGACTGACATCCCTGGGATGGTTGATGGATACTGGGGACAGTGGGGTGGCTCATATGGTGTAAGAAAAGAGATATGGCTCCTAAGTTAGTTGGGTAGACATCTCGGGGGTGCCCCTAGGTTTCTTTTTTTGGGATGATTGGAGAATACTTTGTCCCCATCTCGATGTCTCTAAAATATCGCTGAAAATGGGACATATCCTCAGGGAATGCTGGATCATAAATTGTCAAACAAATGTGAATGAAGTTCAACAGATTAATAAATATCTGGTATCAGGTGGAAGGGGGACAAAATGAGTTGGTGCAGGGTATCAGGTAACCACATCCCAAGCCTATCTCATAGCTCTTATTAATCGCTGCTTTGCATAAAACTTTTGTGGATTTGATTGCTAGTATGACTTGTTTTGTACTGAACCAAGAAACTACACTAGACCCAAGAGTTATGCATGACTTGTGGATTTTCTATCATCTACTCAACCTAACCTTTCAACATCTGTGTAACTGTGACCACTTAACTTATGATCTACTGCTTTGCTAAACACAATGCCAAAGTGTAATATACATATGATGTAGTTCAATACTTAATTTATTTTTGTTTTCTTTAAAATATTGTTTTTGGGCTTGGCTGTCACCCCGGACAAAGTAATAAGGGTGCTGCTTCATCAAACACAATGCCAAAGCATAATATACATATGATGTAAGTCAATACTTCTTAATTTTATTTTGTTTTCTTAAAGATATTGTATTTTGGGCCTGGGTATCACCCCAGACTATGTAATAAGGATGCTTTTCCACTCTTGAATAATTGACAGTGTAGGTTTGGATGCCTTTTCATAGGGTGAATCTGGGCAGGGCCCACAGTATTGGGCCCTACTGAGACAATACTCAGATCAGGACCCATACCTAGTATTGATTGCATATGCGTATGGCCTGAGTACATGCACTAACTGTCAACAGATGATGGACTTTGCTACTTTTGAATGCTAGATAGGCTAGGTCTAGATGCTTTCAAAAATAATCCAAGAGTTTGCGTATTTTTTTAGAGAAAATAAATATAGTTGAGTTAAGAACAGAAAGATAACAACAATGTTTCCTGTGGCAAAAAATTGAATTATCATTTGTGTAATAACTAATTGGCCCATCAAGGCATTCATAAGAATAATACGTGTTCAGGTCAGCTTTGAGTTGTATTACTATATGCCAAATACTTTGATATTGTCACCTTAAATAAAGACCAAGTAATATTCGTTTGTGTTTTTGTTTAATTGGATTGATTTTGTATGCTCTTTTTGTAAGCTTTGTATAACAATGATGTGCACTGATGTATAGATTGCCTCTCAACATAGATTTTCCTTTTTATTAACACATTGTAATTGGTGAAGGCATGGATGATATTTAATATTATTTGGAGTGTGAAGTCCCAAAATTCTATGTGATTGAGTTTGGCTTGTGGGCAGAGCGGATGATGAACCAGATGCATTAGCTGCAGTGGCTACATCAGACTGTATTGATATCAAGGTATATTTGATTTTGCCTTTATATTGACTTTTTGTGTTACTACAACTTACATATTATAGTTTTTAACTTTTTACTGTGCTGTAAAAGGTTTTTAAAGTTCCAAGTGACTACAATATGTTAGTCAGACGTGCTTGATGCTTTTTAGAATTTCATTAAGGCTCTTGTATCATTTTAATATTTTGTGTGGTAACATCGTTAATATTTCAAACATTTTTTTATTTTATTTTACCTTTTCTGGTCATTTTTATCTGACATTAAAGTGTGTGATTTTTCCTCATAAAGTGAATTTCAGGAACAATGTTGGATCTAAGTTAACAATGCAATTTTAAGGCTTTAAATGTTTAGTCATTCCAAAAGAGTGTTTATGCTTGGGTTTTGACTTTTATGGCTTCTATTACTTTTTAATTTTGTACTTGTAATCACTTACTTTTGCATCAGAAGTAACGAGACATACATGATCTTGTAGTAAACAGAACACTGGGAATGGTTTGATGTCAAAATATTCTTGGTTAGAGAATTTCTAAATTTGACTTGTTGATGTGATTTTTATAACTTTAGATAACCCAAAATGACTTATCTGTATTGCACTGTGTTGCATGGGTACTATACCCCTGGTACGCGTACCGGGTACTGGTACACGTATCCAAGTACCGGGTACTTAGTGGAGAGCATCATAGCTAAGGACCTTGATTAAGATTTCTGATTTTTGTTTTGGTTTTTTCGTTTGTGTATCAGCTTGCTGTTTATCAAGCTTAATTCAATACGTAATAAGTTTGAAACATTGATACAATACTGATTAACAGTAAATTTTATCACTGTTCAAGTCAGAAGTTTATCATTTGCAATATGTCATTGTTATATGATTTATGATCTTCTTGTTCATGTTTAAAGTTTGCCTTCTCTGTTATGCATCTAAACATTTAGCATATATTATTATTACAAACATATTGCAAATCTGAAACTGGAAACGATACATTACATTTGCAAACTTTATTGCTGTTCTTGTTTTGAAAACTCATTGTCATGACTCATATTTTCAGATTTTCTATAAAATATTAAATTATATTAAATATTTTTTTGATGTACCCAAGTACCTCCGTCCCCTATTTTGAAAAATAGTCGTATCTGTACCCGTACCCTAAGTACCCAAGTACCCCGTCCCCTATTTTGAAAAATAGTCGTACCCGTACGCATACCCTAAGTACCCAAGTACCCCCGTCCCCGTGCAACCTTGGTTTTGCAGTTTAATTTGGAACCATATTATTTAAAAATAAAATTTGATTTCATTAATATAATTATTTATGGTATTAATTTTTTTGGAATAGATGTATTTTTTCCCTGAGCATTTGTCTATAGGCAAGTAATTTATTTATTAAATCATTCTGGAATCCTGCCACTATGCTTGAAAGTTATGCTGTAGAGAATGGAGTTCAAATATTTTTCTCTCTCAAACTTAAAACATAGGGACAACTGACAAGGGTTGTCATAATATCATTCTCATTTCACTCTACAGCTTTGTCTTTTCTTACAATACAGCTAGCCTTTCCTCAAGGATCCTATATGAGTAAGTATCAATTCACTGTTGCTAGGCTTTTAAAGTTGAAATACTAAATGCAACAGTTTTATAGATTGCATGAAACAGAGTTGGACAAGAATTAAAGAATTCAATTGCTATGATGCTACTATCACATGCTTTATCTTCTTGTCATTGCAGTTGTGAATGAGTAAGAGAAAAAAAAACCGATAAAAAGTGAGGAACAAAAGAAAGTCAATTGAAAATACCTTTGTTACATGTCGGTGCATACCCAGATCTGAAACCCCCATCTCTGTCCTTATAGCCGTCCCCAAGACAGTGGGATGTCCCATGGCCACAGAGGCGTGATGCCTCTGGGAGGGCCAGGGACATTTGAGATGCTCCTTGACTGTCTTGGGGACGCGTCACCAATGCCCTTTTTTTACCTTCAATATTTGAAAAAAGCAGCAACTGTCAAGGGCTTCTGGGTAGTTTTCTCAGTCTAAATACATTGTCTGTGTAATTTTGATTCTTGTGACGACTAAAGGGAGGAGTAACTCTCATCTGTCTGGTTCTTTTGGTGGTCAGAGCATGGGGAACTAACTCTATGAAAGAGGTGTGGCAGTGATGGCTGTTGCAGGGAAATAAAATGTGGATCGAGTTTCCATTTCATGCAGGTTCTGCATGAAAATCCTATCATCTGTTTGGATGGAAGTGCAGTACTATATTTTTTTTACTTCTATTTCAATCAAAAACTTTGAACAATCAAATGAAAATTTTGTCTTTCTCTTTCTACTATACTGCTATCAGCTATGTTCATTACATGCTCAATTTTAATATCAAATTTGTACATTAAGTGAATGTCCGCTCTTAAATTTTAATGTCATGTAGAGAAAACTTGTAAAGTTTTAGCTGCCCTATATTTATATATAGAAGTGGCTTTGGCTTGTAGTAGGATACTTGTCTATCAGAATGAACATATGCAGAAATGGTTTGGATACTTCCCTATCAGAAATAATGGCTTCGATATCTGCAGTCACGTTAACTTATAGTTTGTCTTTAAATTTATGCTTTTTGTAGTACTTTACAAGCAGGCCTATTTAATTTTTATTCTGTCTAATTCTTAAGCAGGATATAGGGAAGGCTTCACCTGATGGAACCCCCAAGGAAAATGCTTCAATGGTTGACTCATCTCTAACCGACTGCAAACAGGAACCTGATGCATTTGAAGAGCCAGGTATGTGTTTGAAGACAATTGTTTATGCCAAATGGATATGATCTATTTTGGGTTTTTTATGATTCAGCTTTCCTGTATCATTTTTGGTGTATGTGAGAGGGAAGTAGGTCCACGTCCATTACACTTAATAATGCTATATGCAATAGCAATATTATTCTTTCATTGCATTTTCCTGAGTGTAGACATCTAAAGACCCAATTGCTGTGCCAAAGGATTGTCGATGACAAATTTGATGAATTTGCTGAATAATAAATTTAGTTTCTTGGATGGCACTGATTGCTTTAAAGTTTAATTCATTCCTCTCAAAAAATATATTTCTTGCATATTATTGTCAGTCACTTGATTTGTCAAATAGCTAATGATAAATATAATACATTGGTGAACAGTACTTGCAACGTGGTTTTTAGTGGAAATTTTAAACTCTAAGAAGGGTTTTTGATTTTAACATGTTCTCTTTATCTTTGCTCAAAGCTGGCATAAGAATGTTGGGAACATAATATTTTTACAGTTATCATAAATATTAAATAAGAACAGTTCTTCCACATTTATGACTGTATTTGTGTTAAGTATCTATAATAAAAACTTAATATTTTGTTTTATATTTTTTATTAACAAACTCTTTTTATGTTGAATAGAAGCAGAATATTAGATTTAAAAAGTAAACTCTATTCAAGGAAATTAAGTAAAAGATTTAAAAAATACAAAGATTTTTTTTACATCCAGACCTGTTCCAATTCATATTCACATTGTTTTGTATGTAATTGTCTTTAATCTTTTGTATCAGCAGGGTGTTTTAAGATTGAAAATATAATAAGTACAAAACTTTTGTCACGGGACTTTACCAAACATAACTCTAAAATTGGTGGTTTTTCTAATAAGTTTTTCAAATAGCTTATAGAATATGTGGTTTGAAATTTATAATCTGCTGTATTCCTGTATTTTTATCAGGATATCGTGATTCAACTTGTGCTCTGAATCGTTGCTTTAATATATTCTCAGTAGTTAATTTTTGTAGATTTAGCTCTCATATAAGAACTTTAGATTTGTAATTTGTAACAGAAATTTATTTTTTGATCGGTGATAATTTGGTTTTTTATTAATAAATAATCATATAAAATACTACATTGAAAACCAGAATAAACTGAGAGTCTACTGTTCAGGGTTCGAACCCTGTCTACCTCAACTGTCAACATCTACATATTACAAGCTGAAACTATTAACATCCTGCCCATGCCTATACAAAATGGGCTGCATCTACTATCTGAAAGTACTGAATGCACCCATACATATACAAAATGGGCCGACTGTAATTCCGGACATGGGAAACATCAATACACTTTACATACCTATGCTGTTTCCATTAAAAAAAGGTCATACACAGGCAGTAATGAAATCTAGACTTTACCAGACACAATACAAAAACAAAGACAACCAAGTCCTGCTGACCTTGCACTTGTAGAACGAACCATTGGATGAACAGCCCCCCCTTAGTATCCAAGCGGGCCCTCTTGGCCCTCCTTTTCTCCAGCTCCAGCTGACGTTTCTCCTCCTCCCAAGCCTGCAGAAATTCGAGCCACGTCTTGCCTCCGCAATGCGCTCCTCCTTCCCTGTCAACATACTCCAAATCAGAAAGGGCTTAAAACTCGACATTGAACCCTCCACTGCTCGTCAAAGACCATGCTTTGCCCTTAGCCTAACTCCCGGTTCTGTCATTGCCAATAAGGGAATCATTCCCCCTGCCCATTGGGGTTTCGCACACACTTGCATCACCTTCAAAGCCTCCTCTTAGATCCCAATTGGAGCGCCCAAGCGAATAAGGCCAAGGATATGTCAATATTGGTTCTGAAACAATGGTCTGTCTTCAAAAATTCTTCACCCAGGATCAATTCCACACATTGCCAGATCTTGGGATCATCGATCATAAATATCCCTTTTAACCTTTTCATCCTTGCTGCACCTCTGAAAGCCTGTAATTGATTGATGGTATTCAACACAAAATTTGCCTCGGTTTCTCCTGTTCTGGTACTCTGAACCCTCAATCCCCTAATACCAAAAATCAAGTAGCAAGACTGATACTAAACCAAAGGTAGATGTTAAGCTTAACACAACCCACAGGTCTTCAAGCTTCTTCCAGACTCTTCTTGAACAATTACCAATGCACACCCTCATTCATCCACGTTGAGCTTGCCATGTGCGAAATTGAATATCAAGTATCTGTCCATAAATCCTGGCATACTTTCCTCCTATCCTTCATCAATTGCCTACCTTAATCTTTCATCATTGCCATTGTTCACATGGGCTTTGAATGGGCGGGTTGATGAAAATTTAAATTTTGAAATTCTATAAAGAAGGCATGCACTAACGTCTCCAAATGGATTTCAAATGCAAACAAAAACTACAAAGCCCACTGTCAATTATCCAAGTGTTCTTATTTGTATTAAGTTCACTTGATAATGCTAGAAAGAATAGTGAATTATCTTCTTTGGTTTCAGCTATATTTGCTTGTCCTTTATTTCTGGTAGGACATTTTCTATGAGTGTGCCCATATTTGTCGCATCTGTAACACTGAACCTTCGATTTGTCTTTCTTATAAGATTTATTTGAGAAGTTGGCATTATTAGAAAACTTTCTGTTTCCTTTCCTCTTGAAGAACTTCTTGTTGAAAGTATTTGTTTGTAGTGCTTGAATCTCACTTCCCTTATTTGGTCCAATCCCTCTGGATATTAACCGAGTTTCCTCTTGTAAGCAATCATTTTTGAGTTGGTCGAATTTAGGCAAAGGAGGCCTTCCACTGATACATTGAATAAATGACTCCCATGATAAAGGTAATCCCCTTAGAGCAATTAGGGAAA
>MU223281.1:3699056-3720652 GCA_018584345.1 Thuja plicata | reverse complement strand
ATATAAGAGTCTAAGACATTTAGAATTTGAATTACTATTAGTAAAAGTAAAACTAAATACTACATTGCATTGAAGTTTGAACATTGAACATGGAACAATAAGTTAATAACATAGAACATTGAAGTTTTAACAATAGAACTATAATTATAATTTATAAATAGTCGAATCAACAAATGGAAGAGTTCTATGAGTATCAAAATTATGAGCATCTAATCATAAAGATGATTACATTGAGTAGCATGATATGAATATCAAAACAAGTACAAGCTACAAAATCAAAATGCGAAGGCTCAAAATGTAGTGAAGGAGGCCTCTACTCGTCCCTTGGGAGGTCGGCAAACTCATCATCACTGGAACTATCAGACTCTCCAAGGTCAAGAGCCGTGAAAGGAACACCAACCAGCCCTGCATCTGAATTATCCTCATCCTCATCAATCTGTGATGGCTCCTCTGGCTCTACATCCCATCGGGCTGCTGGACTCTCCTTGTACACACGTGTCTTGCGGTCAGTGATACACAGGCACTATATACAGCCACTAGCTTCTCTGCTCTCTGAGAGGTAAGTTTGTTCCTCTTCAGAGAGTGGATGAAGCTATATGTAGACCAGTTGCTCTCAGAAGTTGAAGAACTAGAAACCTGAGACAAGAAACGAATGGCTAGTGTGGTAGTTGTTGATTTCGGTCCATGACAAGTCCACCACAAAAGTGGATCCTGCTGTGCCATAGTTTTTATGTCCGCTTTTGCCGCACCATTATAACCCTTAAGAGTAGCAAATTTGGTCCAATCAATGCGAGTTATCCCAGCAGTCTCAGAGTCATACATCCTATCAATGCACCTGAAGAACCCTACCTTCACTTGAAAAAATTAAAAAATTAAAAATTCAAATTATTGGCAAATAAAAGATGCTAGTTATGAAAAGATGTATAACACATAAAGATGATTACAATGACTAGCATGATATAAATCACCTCATCATCCTTAATCGGTGCAACTCTACCAGGCCTAGCCATGTACCACGTCGGATTCAATGCATAAGCAGTCATGTGTAAGGGAGTGTTTAGGCTGTCCCATCTGCGCTGAATAGTAGGCCGAATGTGCTCATTGTAGAATGCTAAAGTGGGGTCCCTCTCTCGCACAACTGCCCTCATCTGGCCAAGAGTAGAATCAATGCACTCATACACCTCTCCAAGGCTAGGTGCATCCCCATCCCCATTTCTGATGACCTGGAAAACTGGATTGATGATAAAGACTATGTATTTTGCATCACTCCAAAATACATCACTCTTCACTATCTCCCTTGCTCTATCCTGGACCCATCCCACCGATTCCACTCATTCGTCATAACCATGAGTTGCAGTGGCTCTTGCAACTCAAGTATTCTCTCCAAAAGAATGAAATAGGATGCATATCTGGCCTCAACTGGTTTCAAGAACTCCTTCGCGAAGCTCCTGAAGAGTGCATGTGAAGTGTGGTGGTTGCAGATATATCTCTGCACATCTCTAGCATTGTTGACCACTCCCTTAATCCAGTCAATCTTCCCCATGTCCTTGAGTGCATTGTTCATGGCATTCACACAACATGGAGTACACCAAATATGTCTATATGCTGCCTCAATAAGCCTCCCTGCAACTCTACACACAGGTGCTACATCTGTCACTACTTGGACCACATTTTGTGGCCCAATCTCCTCAATAGCTGTCTGAAGGATTTCAAACTGAAAATCAACATCCTTTCGATGCCCTGAGCAATCAATTGCCCTGAGAAAGAATGGGCCCTCTGAGCATGTAACTATGATATTGATGAGTGGACGGTTCCTAATGTCCGTCCACCCATCCATGATAATGCTGCATCCAGACTCGTCCCAACACTCCCTCATGGTCTCCATCGTTGTACTGATCTTGGCATACTCTTTATCCAAGATTGTGGTCCTCAATTTGTGCTCACCTGGTGGCACAAATGATGGTCCTCCCCCCTCACTACCAACTGCATCATATCTTATAATAAGGAGATCGAGCTACATGAAGTGGTATGCCATTGGAAAAAAAGAATCTACCAGTGGATTCCTCTATCTCCTCTTTCAAGCGCACATTAATTAAATCTGCTATGGGGTTACTTTCAGCTGTCACCTTTCATTTCCCCTTGTTGGGTTGTGCTTCAGCCACAACACTAAAAGTGGAAGAAGGTCCCAAGGCTTCCCTTGTGAATGATGTTGCTCTCTGCTGCGATCTAGGAGTAGGAATACGTCTACTCTGTAATTGCTGCTCATGTGATTGCTGAATACTCTGAATCTGTTGCCTACCAGATAAGGTAGTAGGCATTGCAATTCCCAAGTCATCTGGAATACCCCAAAGCTTGCTGAATTCAATTCTATAATGCAAATTTTTAGTTTCATTCAAAAAATCACATACTCCCACACCTTTTCTTGTCCAAAAGAGGAAGTGTGCATTCACTCTAGTGATGCTACCAAACCAACCTGTACCACAAATGTTGCATTTCCACTTTCTTGTGCCACCACCTGATTGTGTTCGAGCAGTTATCCTCGTTGCAAACTGTCTAAGAGGAGATTTAGGATCATATTTACCTCTAGCCCACTTTGCCAAAAGTGGGTAGGGGCTATCAGTAGATGGTGGACCAATTGGCCAATTATCTGTGGATTGAGATTTAGTTTGCTCATGCTCATCCCCCACATTGGTGTCATCATCATGCTCAGCCTCAGGTTCATAATCTTCTTGGCTACTATCACTATGAGAATTAGTTTCCAATTCCATCTCATTAACACTTTGACTTGTTTCATGACTGTGGGAGCTCATTTTCACATTGCATTTCACCAAATGAAAACAAAATTAATAAATATATCAACATGGTTTCAAACTTTCAACTTTCAGCCTATACCTTTCTTTAAAACAACAAAGTTTTAAATTAAAATTTAAGCAACAAGAATTTAGAAATGAAACAACAAGAATCTATTTCAATCTAGAAATGAAACTCAAATAACTATATCAAAATGAAACAACAAGAAATATAAAAGACTAAAAGTAAAACTCAAAACAATGAACAATGCATTCATTTGAAAATCAGAAAAAAAAATAAAAAAATAGTGAGAAACCCTACCTTTTGCTTGAAAAATCTTTTGAATAAGGTGAAGAATCTAACTCCTCTTCTTCTTGCTCCTTGTCACTCCTCTTTGGCTTGCAATCACTCTTTTCACTCTTACAAACACTCTTTTATGAGCTCTTCACTCTTCTTCTTGTTGCTGTTACAAACACAAAAAAACCATAAAATGAATGCAAATGAAGCCCCATATGGTTTTCTATCATTTTAGCACAAAAAGTGGGCCCCACATGGCCTAGGGTTGAAAAATGACACTAAACAATTTAATAATGTCGTGTTTTTTTTTTAAAATTGCTTTATTTGTGTGCTTTGACGGGGGACGCCCGTGCATCCTCTTTTGGGGTCGAGGGACGTTTTGGCGTCCCTGTTCTCAAAGGGGGACGTGGGGACGTCCCCGACGAATGGTGGCCGATGGGTGGCGTTGCTGGAAACGCGGGAACAACGTCCCCTCATCCCGGGTGCGTTGGGGATTTGGGGGGGGGACGCGTCCCCGTGTTACGCTGATAACAACAAATAAGACAAACCTCCAAGGCCGAGAGATACGCTTCGGGTTGTGGTAGGAAGTGTCCGCCTTCACCAATCTTTTTCTTTCCTTCTCCGTGTCAGGGAACCTATCAGGAGCCTTCTTAGAGATACTCCTATCTCTGTAGAATTTCAACCCCTCCATACTCATACCAGTAGCTTCAACAACAATCTCCTCAGTAACCTCCATATACTAGTTACCCACTAAAACCTTGCCGTTCTTCTAGGTTTTGAAGAATTGCTTAGACACAACAAGGTTCCTCCCATGCAACCTCTCCATGAAACCCACCATACCAGCTTTCTTCAGAATCCCCTAGACCTCCTTACTCTGTTTCCACTCATTGCAATTTGCAGGTTCAAACCTTTTGTTGCTGCCACCCATTTCACCACTTTGGTTATCCTTCGCAATGTCTCTGAGTAACCTTGTTCTCTGTTCTGAACGACACTGCGCAAACAATACCCAGAAACCCTGCGCGTAATGAAGAGCCTAGTCACTTCATAAACCTTCGCACAAAAGAAAGAATAATTACACATCACCTTGCATTCAATACTCTTCATTAAAAAGACAATTTAAAACTCCTTCTGCCTGCTCCGTAAACGGTCATTGTCAATTAATGATTGCACCTCAAAAGACAAATCATCAACGTCATCCCATTTCGTCATCAAATCCACCTTACAAGCCTCGTTGGCAGCCCAGTTAGCAACAACATTAGTCTCCCTATAGTTATCCCTATAGTTATGCATGATGACACATTCCTCAAAAGAGTTGATTAGGTTTTTAGCCTTATGCATAACATTATAAATAGTCCATGAAGGATATAAGTCATTGTTTAAACATCTTATAATGTTCAAAGAATCACCTTCAAGCCATAGTTTTTTGCACTCCTTATCTAGAACTAAGCCTTGGAAAGTCGCATTAGCCTCTGCAACATGATTTGATTGTATTCCTATAGGTATACAAAGACCATTCTCATCTCTGATAACTGCACCACATCCAGCCACCCCCGGATTCCCTTTAGAATCCCCATCAAAGTTAACCTTCATCCAACCTTGGGGAGGGCAGTCCCATCTCGCTTCATTCCTCAACGACTCCTTTTTGCATTTATTCATATTACCTTTAATCTTCCAGTTCTCAAAAAGAGTAATATCCCCAACCTCTAAAGGTTCCATCAGATTACCCTTCAAATATAGATTCTCCAGCATAGCTCTTTTGATCTTATGAAAGACCACCTTTTCATTGGATGCCTTATTTCTTCTTTCCAAACACCCCAACATATATATGGTAATATGAATTTCCAAACAGAAGCCACATTATCATTCTTTGAAGGAGGCACCCAAGAAGTTAAAAGGCTTTGTAAGTCATCTGGGAAGGTCCAGTCCACATTAAGTAACTCTAAGCATTTTTCCCATATTTTACTCACATAAGGGCAATGGATGACCATATGGTTAACAAATTCCTCATCTTGTTTGCATAAATAACACATGTTAGCCATAGTCAATCCCCTTCTTCTCAAGTTGTCAGTAGTAAGGATCTTGTTTTGGAGCATGATCCAAAAGAAGACATTGACTTTAGAAATAAGGCCCTTAATCCAAGCATTAGCCCAACAAGGAACATGGTGATTCTCATAATCTTGTTGGTACAGTGAAGAGATAGAAAAATTACCATTAGTATTATACTTCCAAGTAAGATTGTCCTCTTCCTCAATCAAAGTCACATAGTTCAAAATTTTATTAAGATTCCTGAGGGATTTATCAGTAACAGAGAGATCAATCCAATGACCTCTCTCCCAATAGTCACAGCCACTTTGAGTCCAAACCTCAACTTGCATTGAACCTCAAAACTATTCCACTCAGGGATCTCCTTTAAGGGGTGGTCCACCAGCCACACTTCATCTCAAAACTGAACAGTCCTGTCATCCCCAACTTTCTATTTGACTCCCTTCCTAATAAACTCTTTATTCCTCAAGACATTTTTCCAGATGAAGGACCCTCCAGTGTTAGCATCATAACTAAGAAAGCTTTGCAAAGTAGGGCACTCCTTATTGTACTTGTTCTTCCATATAGTAGTCCATTCTCCCTTAGAATTGCAAAATCTCCAAATAAGTTTTGCAAGAAGATGGTCATTTAGGCTCCTAATTTTGTGCAATCCTAATCCTCCTTTCCTCACCGGTTTACAAACCTTCTCCCAAGCTATAAGGGCAATCCTTTTCTTCTTTTCCAAACCAGTCCACAAGAATTTTTTCTGGATTTTTTCAATAGCCTCGCCATACTTTGTGGGAATTTTGAAGATTCTGAGGGCATAAAGAGGTATGCTTTGCAGAGTAGACCTCAAAACCTGAATCTTACCAGCCTGACTCAACAACGT
Source organism: Thuja plicata (assembly GCA_018584345.1). Taxonomy (NCBI): domain Eukaryota; kingdom Viridiplantae; phylum Streptophyta; class Pinopsida; order Cupressales; family Cupressaceae; genus Thuja; species Thuja plicata. The sequence goes on along the minus strand of MU223281.1, from coordinate 3,714,654 downwards.
ACCCTTCCAGCCCGCCAATTTGCTATGAAATTTGTCCACCAAAGAGCTCCAAAAAGAGTCAGGAGGCTTTAAACAAAGAGGGAGACCTAAATAGGTTCCAGGTAAGGACTCCAACTCACACCCCAATATCTTCTTAAGTTTCAATTGTCTTTGTTCAGGAACATTAAGAAAGAACACCGAACTTTTCCCCCAATTAATTAGCTGTCCAGAAGTTGCCCCATAGCTATCCAAGGCCTTCTTAATGTTTTTGGCATTTTTAAGAGAGGATTCCCCCATCACCACGAAGTCATCAACAAATTGCTAGTGAGAACAAACCTGATTAGCCGAGGAAGGGTATATACCCTTAAACTCACATTTCTGAACCATATTCTCAATGAATCTTCTCAGGCATTCAGCCATGATAATAAAGAGGACAGGAGATAAAGGGTAACCCTGCCTCAATCTCCTAGAGGATTTAAAAAAAGGGGTAGGGGAACCATTAACCAAAACATAAAAAGTAGCCGAGGAAATGAGCTAAAGAATAAGATCTATACTTCTATTATTAAAACCAAAGGCTTAAAGCACATTTTTTCAGAAAACCCCAGTCCACCTTGTCATAAGCTTTGGATAAATCCAGTCTCGGAAAAAAACCCTCGTTTTTGGACATAACAATAGAATGGACATTTTCACGAACATAAATAATGGAGTCCAGAATCTGCCTACCACAGACAAATCCATTCTGCTGCCAAGAAATAAGAGAAGGCAAGATAGAAAGAATCCTTGTGGTTAGCACTTTTGATATTATGTTATAGGCAGAGTTACATAAACTTATCGGTATGAATTGATCCATTTTGTCAACCCATTGTTTCTTAGGGATGAGAGCAATGAAAGTACCATTCAATTCTTTCAAAAGTTTTTTGGAACCGAAAAATTCCTTCACAACATTGGTGACATCATGCTCAATGATATGTCGTAACTTGTGGAAGAAAAACAAGGGGAAACCATCTGGGCCAGGAGATTTGTCCCCTTCAAAAGAAAAGACAACCCTTTTGATTTCGGCATTAGAGGGAATAGCAGTGAGAAGAGCATTCTGATCCTCATTCAAGATAGAGGGAATACAATCCAAGAACTTCCTTTGAGCTTCCTTATCCAAATTCTTATCCTGTTTGAGTAAATTCTGGAAAAAGCTTTTAGCCTCCATCCTGATTGAAACTTCATCTTCAAAACTAGTACCATTAATAACCAATTTAGAAATTCTGTTCGTCATCCTATGCTTAAGAGTAGCCATGAAAAAGTATTTAGTGTTCTTGTCCCCTTCTTTCAAAAAGACCATACGAGACCTCTGTCTCCATAAGGTCTCTTCTTTAGAGATGATATCATGATACTCCGCTAACTTCTCATTTTCCTTTTCTCTAGATATCTTATCATAACCTTCCAATTGTATGCTGTCCTGAATAGCCTTCAGTTCCAAACTAATATTAGTCTTAGAGGAGAAGATATTGCCAAAAGTTTCCTTATTCCATCTTTTAATATTATCCTTCACTTGTTTCAATTTTTTAGCAAGAATGAACATGGCTGTCCCTTCAATCCTAATCTTCCACCATTCCTCCATTTTCTGACCTAGTTGTGGATGCAAAGTCCACATCTTCTCAAACCTATAAGGGAAATTCCTTTTCATAGATATGGGATCAGCCAAAAAAGTGATAGGGTGGTGGTCTGATCCAACCCTCACATGAGCAAACAAAGACAAAAATAGTGCAGAAACCAATCATTGCTAACCAAAGCTCTGTCAAGTCTCCCTTGAATCAAATCCTTATCACTTCTTCTGTTGGTCCAAGTATAGTTAGTTCCCTGCAATTAAACATCACAGAGGGCATGCTCATCAATGAATTTCATCAAGTCCATTCTACTGTCTATGTTCGATTGACTTCCCCCCAATTTTTCATTTTCTTTCAAGGGCGTATTAAAATCTCCTATGACAATCCATCCTTCTGAATCAAAACTTCTTCGCAAATGAGATAAATTATTCCAAAAGGACTTTCTCCCAGACTTGGTGTTAGAAGCATAGATGTTGGTCATAACCCAAGAAGTTCCATCCTTGATGTGACTAAGTCTGACACAGGCCAAATTGTTTCTCTGGTAGATAACATCACCTTTGATATTGTCACAGTTCCATTGGGTAGCAATACCCCCTGATGCCCCTTTAGAGTCACCTCCACAACTTTTACCATTTTTAAAGAACCTTAAGCTTTCAACTTTCTCCTTAGGCATTTTAGTTTCTTGGATGAAAAAATATCAGGCTTTTAATCTCTAATCATATTCCTAACAAGATCTTGCTTATGAGGATTGCTTAATCCTCTTATATTCCAAGAGATGATCTTCGTACCTTAATAAAGGATCCTGCCTCTAGGATGGTCTTCTGGCTTCCATCCGCTATATTCTTATAAGCCTCCATGGCTCTCTTTCTTTGATTAGATGGTCTTCCTGGAGAAGGCTGCAACCCTCCCACGTCCCCAGTTTTGGAACTCCTTGTGTATTTGACAGGCAGATTATTCTTTTTCTTATAATTCTTAGATTTTCTAACATTCTTAGAAGCTAAAGATCCATCATCTTGCCCACTCTCACACCCCTGTAAAGCGTGATTAATTTCTTCAGCATCCCCCCATCTCGGAGTTTGGATCTCAGAAAAAGTACTCCTCACCAGCTCTGGGGAGCTCTGTGATAAATCTGATTGTCCTTGACCCAAAACTATGCATTGCTGAGCATCTTGAAACTCACTAGCAGCCATCAAATTATCTTGAGGCAAAGGAGACACAATTGCCTTAATCTGTGCAAGCATTCCTGACACCACATCCTTCACCAAGCTCAAACTTGGACTGCCCTTCGAACTCAAAGTCTCCTTTTTATTACTCTCCTCTTCCTCATCACAGGTGTCTCTCACCATCAACTCATGGGTACTTGCATTTTCCCCTTGTGTTTCATCCAAAAACCCGTTCCTAATTTCCTCACACTGAACTTGTGGGGAACCATTGCTTACCTCATTCCCGCCCTTAATATTAATGCTATTCTTTTCGTTTTCTAGAGGGTCCGGGTTTTGAATGTCACACCCACCATCTGTGGGATGAGAACTCCTAGAAGAGGCTACCCCATTCTCTTGATGTTTCTCAACAGGGACCCACTTCTTCGTCTTCCTCTGAGCAACCCTATTTAGGCATTTCTTCGCCCAGTGACCAGCTTTCTTACAATTAAAGCAATCGATTCATATTCTATCTTCTATGCCCAGGATCCCAGCTTAGATTGAATGTTAATAAACTTAGGCATATCGGCATCCTGAATCACTCCGACACAAATTCTTGCATAAGTTAATCTTCTCCTGAAAGCCGTAATAGGGTCAATAGATAACAACTCACCAAAGGAACTGGCAATCCCTGCGAAAACATCCTCCACCCAATACTCTAGGGATAGGCCAGGAAGTTTAATCTAGACTGGGGCCTGAATCTCCGACTCATCTTGAAAAATGAGATGAGGATACCATTTATGAAGAATCAAAGTGTTTATGCCAAACGTCCAAGGCCCATTACACAAAATACTCCTGCGGTCCTCTTCAAATGAGAAGAAAAAGGAGACAACCCTTATTCATGGCTACCACGTCAACTTGTCCTTTTAAAACCCATTTCCTCTTAATATAGGCATGAACCACCTCAATGTTCGGCCTAACACCCAGGAATCTGCTCACAAGAGAGTTTTCCATCCTAGCAATATTGAAATCTATGATCTGGTCTGGGACAGCAATGGCAAAACTCCCTTGAGCCGGATTCGAAATGTTCTTAACAGGCAGTAAAGACAACTTACCCGTGGGTTTAACACCGAAAAGGGAAGACCACTTTTTAGCGCCAGCCTGTTGAAGAAACAAGGAATCACAATTTTTGGGCCCCCCACTTGGGTCCCCAGGCGTCAGACCAGCATCGGGATCCTTACCTTGCTCCCTATTTCCCTCATTCTCGCTAGGATGCCTGCACGCAGCAGAGGGACCTGCTTCTGCCCCTGCCACACCATTCCCGCCCAAATTCAAAACCAAAATTTGAATTTGGCAGCTCCTGCTCCCTGCTCCTCCTTGCTCCATCTTGATTATGATCATTTGTTTCTTTCCTATTTTAAAAAGATAAGTTTATTTGAACAGATTATAATAATAATAATAAAAATCTGCGTGATATTAGGTATAATATAAATCTGCGTGATATTAGGTGTAATGACAATTTTGATATTTGAATTATGAATTGGCAGTAATATTTTTCATTTTATTTCTCTATCTTATGCATATAATTTGACAATTATGGAAAATTTTATTTATATTTTTTCTTATATTTGAACGGGCATATCCAAGCCTTACTGAACCTAGAAGCCTAAAATGTTGTGGTTCTATTCTGCACTGTATGGACCTGTACCCTTACTGGTACCTTTGTAACTTTGTTCTTATGATTAACAGTAGGCACATTGAAAAGACTTCTTTCTATATGCAATACTATCATGATGGCTTTTTTTGCATATGGTTAGTGCATTTGGATTTTTGAACCCTTGACATCTGAACTGTCAATTCAAATGTGCGCGTGCGCCTAAATCTCTGATTTCCTTTCACTTGTTTTGCTCATTGTACTCTGTTTAGTACCTTACGTAGTGCTTCCAATATCTCTAGCTTAAAGTCATTGAAGGTTTTTTAAAAGCTTTCATTTGTGACTACCCAATCCATCACTTATATGCTAATCCTGACCCAAGCCCAATTATTCACAGGACACTTAATTTGGATTCTAAAGATATAAGTGAGTGGAATTTTATAACTCAATTTCAAGGAAAATGAAAATTATATGATCCTTCCATTCCATGCGATTATATTGCTGGATATTGTCTTACTGTGATTGGAATGGCCAATGTGTAATCCTGAACAAGCAACACCCACTTTGGAGTAGTCCAAGCTGTGCTGGGTGAGGAAATTTTAATCCTCTTGGTGGTTCCGAAGAAGTAAAGATCATCTATTGTTCTCCAAAATAGTGAATCTTTGCATTGATTTTCTGCTTAGACTGAATCAAATAATATAAGTTTTACTGGACTGAATGCTTACTGTTATGCTAACTGAAAATTTCAGAGTGTAGCTGGTTATGACACACCGACCTGTAGGTCTGAGAGCAAAGCATGGAAAGTTATGAGTAGGTTGTTTGTTTGTTGATATGCATACCTCCTCACCTCTAATCATAGAAATATTTTGTGTCATGTCATTATTGTAGTATTATCATGAGGGTCTTGCTTTTACTTTTTTTTTTCATAATTAAGATAGTTCACAAAGTACAAAATATAAGCTTTTCAGCAGTGTCTATCAGAAACCATTATAGAGCATCTAAGCACATCAAAAAACTAAGTCTGGTAGCATATCAGTCTGAAACTATACAAGAATTACAAAATCAAAGTATCAGTAATGAGAGTTCAAAATAAAGTCTTAGATCCTGGGTCATCATGCACCCCATGACCCAATGGTGTTGTTGCTTCCTTCGGCCTTATCGGTGTCAAATCTCTGCAAAGGGGGATCAATATCTGGCTCAGCTGTAGCATCCCAACTGGGGGCATCAGGCAACTTGGATGCCTCGTTTTTATCTTCAATATCCTGTTTGGAGATTCCTTTTATCTTTCACAAACTGATTGAGTGCCTTCAGTTGATCCTGATCAAGCATGTCTTCAGTAAATGCAACTTCATTTTTAATATTTAATATTTATTCAAGTATGTTTAATTTTGTCTAAAAGAGTTCAAACAGTCAGTTATGAGTAGGTTGTTTGTTTGTTGATATGCATACTTCCCGTGAGAACCACATATAGACAATAGTTGTGAGTCCAATTAATTTGATTTCCTTCCTTGCACTGTTGTTTTCCCCAAGTTTTCAAATGGACACGTGCCCAAGTTTGATGTTATATGTGATGCAGCAATGCTCATAATTTGATCAGTAATTTATTATTTAATCTAATTCATTATATCTATTATGAATTCTACAAAGCTATATATTTTTTTACCCAAAAGTCTTGTATTTTGTTCTCTCAAATATTTCTTGGTTATTAATAGGGATTTTGACGATTAGAAAACTACTAATTGTACTTTTCATTTGACTTATCATTTATTCACACTTCCTTTCCTCGTTCAGACATATGAAGAATACCTTCAAGTTCATGGGAAAATGATCGAGTTCAGTGGCTGCCAACAGGTCTGAAATATTAGAGTTATTTTATTCCTCACAAATTTTACATTCTTCATTGTTGACTGTACGAGTTCTTTTCTGCAGACTCCTGGAGGATGGATGGCTAATGGTGCAGAGGTTAATTTCCCAGCTGATCAGTAAGTATTGTTGTGATCTCTTGGTTTGGGAAAATGGTTAAACCAAACTTTACCACTTGAAAAATTGATCATGTTGTGTCTGGTTGCATCTGCAGATATGCAAACTACTTGGCAAATTGGTACCGCAATCAAAATCCTATGATGACAAGCAATGCATACTATGGTGCTCAACAAATAATGAACACTTATCCTACAATCCGACATCCTTAGAATGTGAGGTTCAGTTGTTGATGATTGGGTTTCTTCTTTTTGCAGAAGTTAACAGAGATGAATGTTTGTTTTTGTGGAAGGCCGCAACTTTTTTGCTTTTCACTCACATAAATATGTTGTAATCTGCTATATCTTAGCATGGATGCCCTTTCATTGGCATATATATTTATAATTTTCTATCATGTACATTGAAAATTAATTTTGGGACAGATTTTTCTTGACTTCTTGGTTATGGCTGATGCTATCCACTAATTTTCTTAATGTACTTTTAGCCGAAATTGTAAAATATCATTTTTTTGCAATCCCATGTTCAAGGGATTCTGAACTAACAATATTTTTTGAGGAATTGGCATATCGAGGAACACAAATTAGTCTGTGCTTCAAGTAGCACAATTTCCCTGGGATTTTCAATTGTATGTATGCTTCTCAGGCTGCAAATGTATCATAGTAAATGTATATATCTTTTTATTACGACAAAGAAATTTATTGCTACCTTAAAAGGGGAAGCAAATCCCATGACACCTGAAGTAAAATAGGTGTCATCATTATCTAGTTTATTCAGTGGCACAATGCATGATAAGGTCATATTGATGTAATGCTTTACAATTGTTCTTGCGTGCATTCTATCCACATTTTCTGGTTTGGTTTGTTCAAACCTCCCCATTTCTTATGTAGATCGCAAAAATATACAAATGTATTGGCTGTTTTGTGAATAAAGTGATATGGCAATAACCTTCTAGATGTGGAGATAGCACTAATTTTTTAAATTTTAGATATTCCATGGGGTTCTATTAATAGAGACACTCCCATAAACTACCATCACCAGAACATAATACATCTAAGGGACTGCATGTATATGCTTTTCTATGACAAAAGGCATACAACTAAGCAACTGAGCTACCCACAACCATACAATTTGAAATTACAAACCGACATATACACTACCAGCCCAAAAGAAAAACTGTCACAGCCCATACAAAACACCCTAAGACATTTGAGAAGTTGAGCAATGTGCCATCCCAAAAGCAGGATGAGTTGTCAACCTGCAATTGCAAGTCCTAAAAATGCAATTATCCTACATTTGACTGGGTGTTTAGATGGAATCATTGGACCCACTGCCACATCCAACCCATTGAATTTGAAGTATTGAATCAGCGCCATGTGGCATACAAGTCAACATAAATGATTATTCTCCAAAAGAGGCACATTGAAGCTTCTAGTCAACTCCATAAACCTATTATGTTGCAAGACAAACATGCTTTTTAACCAATCTAGGAGCCAATCAAAACATCCACATGTTGCTTGTCCACCATTAATTCTCAAACCATAGCATGTGTATGATCTGATACTTGCATCTGGCTTGACTGCCAACTCTTTCCCCATAACCGCAGGGACCAAAGAACTAACCCAAAAGCCCATGTTACGTTCTTTTGCATGTCCATCTATGAGGAGGTTTCAACCAAAATAAGCTTTTATGTACTACACCATCCATAACGCCACTGTTAAACTTTCTTAAAAACATTCATTATAGAATTTTATGTCTGTAACTTGCCATTAGCCTCAATTCCATTGGACAAGGTCCATTTTTTGGGCCTTATGGCATTGAAGATAATATCGATGTCCATTCTAGAGCCTAATGGTATTGATCCTCAATTCCATTGTCTTCTTCCAAAACTGCCCCAAGCATCAAATTAGGACACAATTTCTTATTGACTGCATTTATAACAATTTGCGAATCATAATGCAATTTCTTTTGGGATTAGAGTCTATGATTTTTGCTTAATTTTTTGAATCACATGATTCATCATCTGGACAAATAAAAATTATTTGCTCAACGTTTGGAATCACACTTGGTGATTCATCGTTAAGAAGATTGAAATGCATTTTTTTCTTCCATTGAAGAGTCAATGAGTGCGATTCGCATAGTGGAGCAAATAATCTTACAGAGTCTAATCCAAAAAGAAATTGCATTCTAATTCATGGACCGTGGAAAAATTAATTCCATCAATATGCGAATCACTATCCATTTAAATATAGTGATACCATTAAAGAAATTTGCATGGAGACCTGCAAGGAGGGCCTTCATTTCTCCTATATTATTTGATTTTGAGACGAGGAGTTTAGAGCTGCCAAGCAATTTTGTTTTTGTTTTTCGGAATCTTTAATTGCTAAACCTGCACTTGCAACACCCAGATTACCTTTTAAGGCCCCATCAAAGTTTTGCCCCACCCCAATTTTCGATGTTAACCAGTTCTCTACATCCATTGTTCTTATTCAGCCTATGAATAGGAATGGTAATAGTACTTGATTTACTGTTTGTTTAGTGCTTTTGCAATTATAGAAGCAAAATTTGCATGCTTGCAAGGTCAGAGGCAACTTTTTCATGTTGACCTTGTGCTTATGTGAAAGTGCTTTAGGGTTTTCACCATTTATAAGGGTATATATATCAATTATGTGTGAGTTATTCATTTTTTAGCAAATCATTTCACTCTGAGGATGTTGAAAATTCCAAATAGATTGATAAACCCTAAAGCAAACAAACTATACTTGTAATTATAGAATCTTTCAAATTTGAAGTTGGGTTGAGATCATGGTTGTGGATCTGCTACTTGTTTAAAATTTGATAAAGCATACACTGACTGAAAAAATCATGTGATTTATTGTAATTCAATAGGTACAATGCTAAATTGCCTCCTACACATGGATTTTGGTGGATTTGAAAATAGTTTTACAACTTGCAAATTGAGGAGTCTTATCTCATGTTATAGTAATGCCAAAGAACTTGAATAGCCCATTTAGTGAGACCGCATTGAAATTGAGGAAAAAGGATATTGATGGTCTGGTTTTGTTTAGTGAATGATATTTGAAAGGGCCTATTGTAACTTCTACTAGCTGTTGGCTAGTAGGCACTACAATATCTGTATATCTTAATATAGGCACTACAATATCTGTATATCTTAATATTGACGTAATTGGATTTCATTTTCGTTTCAACAGTTGAAAGGCTATCTAATTTTGTGCTTCCAAATTGATTGTGCTAGGTACATTTTGCATGGTACTAGTATATAGTAAACATTGAAAGTAATTGATAACCTTCATTAGATATTTTGAAAGCTTCACATGGATTGGTTAGGATGCCGTTGCCTCTACTGTTCTAAATTCCAGTTGTTCAACATTAAAATTGTTAATGGGTGCTTGGAGGTAATCTAGAATCTGACAAGATACCAGAGACATTGAGGTCGTTGTTTTTAATAGTTGTCATAGCCTTGGAAAGATTGCACTGTTTAACTCAGAAAACCCATACAGATAAATTATTGATGTGTTAATACATAATTTTCCATTTCAAGCTATCTAGATAGCACGTAGTTATTTTGGCATAGATGAAAGAAAACGAGAAATAATATTGCTTGGCACAATCCTGGTGCTGCTTGCCTATTGAACCTTGGACACCGCATCATCAGAGGCATAAAAAGAACTGGAGGTAAAATTGAGGCCATTGATGCTTTTTGAATTGAAAGCTTTATACTGAAAATTCTAACTGTTTTTAATTTTAAAAGATATAACACTCTAGAGCTATGAACTGGAGGTAAAATTGAGGCCATTGATGCTTTTTGAATTGAAAGCTTTATACTGAAAATTCTAACTGTTTTTAATTTTAAAAGATATAACACTCTAGAGCTATGCTGGCCAAAATCTGGTTTCATTATGAAGATTGTTATAGCTTTCTGGTTATGTAACTATAATATGTGATTACATTTCAGTCAAAATTGAAAACGACATGGCCTTTTTGAAGTAATGGGTTTTTTTTGAGTCTGGTTTGAATCGCGGTCATAATTGTAGGCAAAATTAGATACTTATGCGAAGACAAATGTGGATCTTAATGTTTAATATTAACTCCTAAATAGTAATTTATTTTTGAAATATTAACGCAAGTTTGGACGGTTAAATCTTAGTAGGAAGTTTGGACGGTTAAATCTTAGTAGGTTTTGTTGGTGTTGAGAAACCTTGTCTTCTATCTTAGAATGGTCGAGCTTGATTGAGGGATGGCGTCTATAAACAACGTAAAGCACTTCTGGTTTTCAGTTGCTAACATGTGACGATCTTTTGCAAAGCATGTCGAAGTTTGTATCATTTTAATGTGTTCAACTACGTGAATGACTAGAGCTAGTACCATTAACCCGCTGAAAAAGATGATAATGTCCGAAATTGCAAGATAAATTTACTAACTAGTGAAGAGCTTGTGTGTTATAGGTGTATGCAAGTGGACATACTGGTAGTCAAGTGAGTAGAGCAAAGCTTAACCTGAAGTATATGCAAAAAAAAAAATCTCTTTCCAAGCTTAGTTATTGCAGCTACACAATAGTTTAGTCAATAATTCAAGTTGATTAATTTTATGGTTTTGTGTTGCAACTTAGTTAAAAAGTTTATAGTATTATCCATTGAGTAAGGATGAACAAGGATATGAATGTTTGATTTCCTTAATTTTCAATTTCATCTTAATTTTCAATTTCATTTTCATTGTAGGTCAGCTTTGAACATAAGATTTTCAATAAACATTTGCTCATAGGAAATCCATGTTGGATGTTTAGTATGTGCATAAATAGTGCTTGTTCTCTTAAAAAATAGATGTTGAAAAGTGAAGAATTCTAGAAGTTGAGAATGTGGCATTTTTAAATGGTTGGTATTATAAAGTGGAAAGTCACATGGGGTTCTTCTATCATATAAAAGCACATTGGAACTCATCTTGTTTAGAAAAGGACATTGGATTTATTTGTACAACAAATGACAAAGTATAAACCACATGTTATAAAGTTGTATTCAAATGACCTTGTTCTTCTCATTACATCACACAATTTTAGTCTCTACAGTTTCCAATTTGAAATTCTATGTGAGGAAATCTTTACTTATAGAAATTCTAAGTTAACTTTGGAAATAATTTGAGTTTGGTTGGCTGGATTACACAAACAAATGTTCTTTTTAAAAATTTTAATTACTTGAAATTGATTAATATGTTAATTTAAAAAAGTTTAAGAGCATGGTGGGAATATGACCACACTTTTGGGAGTGCTATACAAAAAAAAGGAGATTAGACACTTCAAAATGGGATTCAATAATGAGACTTGATGAGGTATTTATGTATAAATGATTTCTAAGGAGAAGGAAATATGAGTTACAATCCTCCATAAGTCGACCTCAATCACCCATATTAGTGCTAAAAAAGAACATAACAAGTATTCAAGGAAGATAGTAGAAATAAGTGTTGCTACTTCTTTAGAGGTATTGAAGGATGAATTGATTGGCCAAATAATCGTAAGTTAATTAAGATGGATGAGTACTTGATGTTAAAGAACACCCACTTGCATTGAATAAAATTCTTTCACTTAGTAAGTGACATGAAAAGGGGCGTATGTTGGAATACTAACCACTCAAAAACTAGATATGAAGCAATTAGAAAACATATGGTATTGCTTTTATTTTCTAATTTGGTCCAACCGATTTTCCATGAAGGAGTAACTATTACATAGAGGGATCATTCAAAAGAGAAATGTAGACTGCAATAGGAGAGTCTACAATGTTTACCCTTGTATTTGAAATATGAGCCACAAGACAAGGTGAATCCCCAAATAAAAGTGGAGGGCCAACATGCATCCTTAATATATCCACTAAAAGAGGATTTGAAAGACAAGGTTTGTTGAAAAGTGGAGTACTTTGTGAAGAAATACGAATAACAATCATGTTGTAAGTCTAATAAGATGAAACATAAGATCCTTTTGTAAACAAAGGTCATCATTAAGTTGAGGTTATACAAAAAATAATCAATGTCAAATCCCAAAAATTTGATGAAGAAATCTCAAGATTGTCTACACAAAAATCTTGTAAATAATGAAGTAATGTCCTCCAAGAAATTAGAGAAATCATCATTTGGAGATTCAATGAAGAAGCAACTAATGTTGCATAAACAAGAATCCCAACATATGGCTATTTATTAAGAGAAAGATCATTCAAATTAGTGGTGCAAAGAAATGCATCATAGGATGACAAATTTGAAGAAATTATGTGTCTTGAAGCTTTACATTATTGTTCTAAAAATTAGGCAATGACAAGGTACCATTAAACAAGTAGAAAATATTAATCTTGGTAGTATCTAACTGCTTAGTGTTTTCAATGTAATTAGGAAACAATTTGTTGGAGGAAGGAGATAACTGCTACAATGGGAGGTGAAATGTCACTCTCCATAGCTCATCCTTTCTTCTTGTTATTGCTTTTCCTTTAGTTTCTGTAGTATTTTTGGTGTTTTATCTTTGTGCTTGTTTAGTTAGTTTAGTTTGTTATGGCTCCAAGGCTAGCCTTTTGTTCAGTTAGCTTTGGTTTGGTGGTTCTTTTACCTTGTAGTTTGTTTCCCACTAGAAAGTTTTATTTTTAGCTTGGTTTTTGATTAAGGTAAATACAGGTTTTGAAGGGGCCCCGAAACCCTGTACAAAATGGTCAAAAAAGATTTTCAAAGTAGCACTCTATTACGGTACAAAGCAAGACCACCACGAGGGTTTTAAAACAGGCTCCCTCAACCTAGACACAAAAAAGATACTAGAAAAATGAAATCTAGCACCCTAACAAGAAAAAACGCTGCATAAAATGAATTACAGAAAAAATCAGTAGCCCAAAAACTTCCAGCAAGAAGCAACACATCTGCCAGCAAAGGAAAGCTCAAACAAATTATTTCTTCCCCTTCTGGGAACGAAGAGACATATCAAAAGAGGGTGGACATTTTGATTTTTTCTTTCCTTTTACAGAGGTCCACCCACCATCCACATCCTTAGCCATTTCCAGCATAGAATTCGAATCAAGATTCAGGACCCCCAAAACCTGAGGTTGTCCCAGGAAAGGGCCAGGAGAATCCAATGAGGCAACATCAGAAGATGACTCAGTAGCTACCATTTCAGAAGAAACCAGTGAAGAGTTGCCAATAAGAGGAGCAGAAGCCCCACTACCCTCAGAGCCACGAACATCAAGTTCGGGGACAGCTCCCAGGGAAGAGCCATCAACAGACCCAAGAGGCACATTGGACTCATCTAACTCCTGAGAAGAAGAGACAACCTGAGAAAAACTTCTAATAGAAGAATCCTTCACAACAGAGTAATGTTGGGAGGAGGCCCCCTTCCACCAAGAAGCAAGTTTTTTAATCTTTTCCAATCCACACCGGTCTGCTAAGTGACCAGTTTTAAAGCATCTCCTACATCTGAAGGGGAGGCCTTCATAATTCAAAGTTTGGATCCATGACCCTTTAGGATGCACCAACTTAATCTTTGTTGGAAGACCCTTGGACGAATCCAAATCAACCAGGATCCTAGCATAAGTTGAGTGAAGGATATCGTTTGATTCCTCATCAACCATCAAGAAGTCCCCAAGAGCCTCACCCACCGCCTCAAGAAGAGAGTTTACCCAGAAATGAAGAGGGAGATGAGGGAGCCTCACCCAAGTAGGAACCTTGGTTAATTAAGTGGCTTTTAAGCATTTTCCTCAATGTGGGTGGTACAAGGGTGATGACATTCTATCTATAGGGATCCCCATCCTTGTGATATTGAATTACTATCCCTATTATTGGAAAATATGGAGGTGGTAAATTATATAAGAATCCCTTGTTATGAGGAAAAAAATATCTTTCTTGAAGATGTATTTGCTGAGGATGAAGGGCTCCAAGAAGAAGGTTTTGGAAAATTTGAAGTTCTCGTTGCACTAACATTATTTCCAGTGATGCCATGCAAACAACCACAAAAAAATGAAGAGTAAGACATTAAAAATGCCATTTTTTGTGTCTAATCAAGGAATTCCTTTTGTCCTTTAAGTTTTTTCATGATTGGATGTTTGTTTTGGAAAATAAATTGTGGTTATATATTGGTATATATAAATAACTAAAAAAGGCTCCTTTTTCATTTATTGTAAGAGACACAATATACAAAAGAGCATTATTGTTAACAATTTTTGGAAAGTGAATGTTAATTTCTAGTGCATTACCTTGAGACCTTATTGTCAGACTAGAGGAGGTTATTTTGTACTCCACCACTAAATTGATTAAGATTCATGAGATACCTCTTCATGTCTTATCTTTATTACCTCAACTGCTCAAACCATTAGCTAAAGTTATAAAGGTAGAGATTGCATCATTTTCCCTTCCCCATATGAATGCTAGGGTGTTGATTTCATTGGAGCATTCAAAACGATGAAAAAATTCAATTGAATTTCCATTGCATGAGAAATTGGTCTCAAAGTAAAATATCTTGGTGGTTTTAGCTCAAGCTTCTTGTTCAAGAAATATAGGCATGTTAGAATTGTTGTTCATAGTCTACAAAATAGAAAAAAAATCCCTATTAAAATGTGTGACATGTGTAACAAAGTGGATAGTTGAGGAAAGCATAAAAATGATCTAGGAACTAGATTGGATCCTAGTGAACCTTTATAGATTTGGATATAGATGAAGTTATGTACATGTACATAGACTTTGTAAGATAATAGTTTAAATATTGTAAGAGATACATAACTAAAATAGTAAATGTATTATTATTTGTCTATGAATTTTATAAATATAAATTTCTTGAGAAAGATATATGACCACTATCTTGTAATCTACCTGTACACACAAAAGTAGTGCACTTCTATGAATCCTTACATGCAAGGAAACTCAAGAATGAGCCCTCACAAATCGATCCATAGCTCTCTATGCATGGAGTTGAAAGATTTGTAAAATTGCTCTCAGCTAGAGCTATAAACTCATGACCTTGCTAGTCAACCATACAATGAGAGATTCACAATGAAAACAAGGGCAAGAATGCCAATATCTCCAATGAAACCAAATGTATGCAATGCAAACTAGATTAAGATGAATATGCAAGCTAAGCTATGAAAATGAAAGAAACAAGTATTACAAAGCCTCCTAGTTAAGCTAGATGAATTAATCTAAAGCATAAAGGAAATCTAAGCTAATATGCCATGATAATGCAACTAAGAAAGGAAATATGCAACTATAATGAAATGCAATAA